>BMAO01024139.1:0-155144 GCA_019973975.1 Trichonephila clavata
GTTTGATTAAATGGTTATAAATTGGAGTTTAAATTAGAATTTTTCTAGGGCGGTTATCTTTTTATATAATATGAATCTTATTCAATATTATCTTTATTTCAACATTACTACATTTATGTTTTTAAAATAAGTTATTATCACTAATGTATGGAAATTCTGTTGTACAGAAATTAAAATAGTTATAACAAGTTACAATGGTATGACCGAGTCATTCTGAAAGGTTTTCGAGGTTTTAAGTGTTTGTAAAATTATTAAGTAAAATTTGTAAATATAATAGAAAATAAATTTATATTCATTCAAAATAATAGTGATGAGAATTTTATTGTAAAACTGCTCTTACTTTAAAAAGGAATAAAGTTATACCATATATATGATAAAATTGAATATTATATAAATTACAGCACATAATAACGTGAAATTTCATTATGTTAGCGAGCAATTAATATAAAGTAGATTTATTAATAATGTTTTATATTCTCGAGAAAACATGTGGAGAACTTTATAATGTTTTTATTATTAGTCCTTAAAAGTTTGCCAATGGTTTAGAGTTAATTGGTTGCACTCATATATTTTATTTCAAGTAGTATATGAGAGCTGTTTATAAGTTATTACTAGTTTAATTGAAAAGTTGTTTATTAATTTAATATTTGTTCTGATTCAGCTGAAAATGATAATGTGCATTTTGTAAAATAATACTTGCAAGATTATTCATACTTAAAGAAAGATTTATGCAATTTAGTTAAGTAATTCGAATTCGGAGGTAAAAAAAGGGGGCATATAATATTTATTCACTAAAATTAAATAATTATAAAGCAAATATTTATTCATTAACAATATGCATGATGTTTTTTTTTATATAAGTATTCGTTATAGAGTAGTGGTTTTTTTTAGTACTCCATAAATTTAATTATTATTTATTAACTGTAACAAAATAATTATTTTCCTAACTTTAAATAATGTTAAATGTACAATATGTCACATATCGTTTGTAACGTTAATTCAAGAAGTAGAATAATATATTGTACAGAGATTTTTCTTCCTTAATTTTAGTTAAGAAAGTACTTAAATATTCCTTCAAATAATAGAATATTTATTAGTTTATTTTAAAATTAGATTCGTACTAATTACACTCGCCTCCAAATTTAAGGAACAACATGTTTTTTGAAGTTCACCGTAAAAAAATGACAGTAACAAAATAATTTATAGTTTATATAAATGATAAAAACGAACTTTATACAAATTTATGCAAAAACAATAGGTACCAAATTTGTTTAATAGGAAAGAACAGATATATACGAGTGAGAGAAAAATATGCAGATATCAGGCTTTCGTTATTACGCGTGTAACTTTTGTTGATTTACAACTTTTGTTAACAGTTTTTTTTTGACAATTGGCAGTGGGGTCTCTCAATGTCTGAGAGAAGCCGTTTGTCCGATTCATTATGGTTCAGGGCGGTCGGATGGATGGAAAAGGGGTTGTCGCAGGCTGATGCTGCTAATCGTCTTAATGTGTCTCGTAGTGTGGTCGACCGTCTCTGGAATCAATATCAAACCGAAGCATCTATGTTCAGAAGACATGTTCCAGGTCGACCACGAGCTACAACACTTACAAGAGAGTTTTTTATCGCTCTTTCGGCCCGAAGAAGAAGAAGAATTTTTGGGCCGCAACTTGTTGCAGACCACTCTGTAGCATGAGGGAGAAGAATATCTGCTAGTACGGTGCGAAGGCGTCTTCAGAATTTAGGTCTCTATGCAAGGCGACCAGTTGTGTGTGTACCCCTCAACAGACGACATAGAAGGGTCCGCTTATCTTGGGCAAAAGAACACGTTTCCTGGACCAGACAGCGATGGGCTTCTGTACTTTTTACAGACAAGTCCAGACTCACACTGGGGAGAGATTCAGGACACCTACTCATCTGGAGGGAACGAAGCACCAGATATCATCAATCTAACACTGTTGAAAGACACAGTTACTGAAGTGGTGGAATAAGGGTTTGGGCAGGGATCTCACTCGGTGGTCATACTGACCTGCATGTGTTCCAGGGAGGAACTCTGACTGCTGTGACATGTTGGCATGAGATCCTTGATCCATATGTCCGTCCGTATGCTGGTGAAATTGACAATGACATCATTCTGATGGATGATAATACACAACCTCACCGAGCTGTGAATGTTGATGAATATCTTGAGGGTCTTGGTTTGGATCGAATGGAATGACCAGCTCGATCTCCAGACTTAAATCCGATCGAGCATCTTTAAGACTATCTTAGTAGACAGGTTGCTGCTTCAAGTCCTCATCCAAGGTCTTTAGGAGAGCTGGAACAAAGCTTACTCCGTGTCTGGTATTCACTTCCCATTTCGGTAACCGACAACTTAAATGGCAGCATGGAAATCCGACGCCGACAATGCATTCAAGCTAGGGGTGGGTATATCCCTTATTAAAACCTATTTTTGTTATGTTTCTATGACATTTTACCACATAGAACTGGGATTATTATTTTTTCAAGAATGGACTTTTCCAGATAGATTGCCTTTTTATGTTGTAAATCATTTTTGAATTTTTGTTATGTAAACTTCTATTTTGCAGTCAGTACATAACGGTTTTATGCACATGTCATCCAAATTTGTTGTTTCTACATTCATTCATTTCAAATAAGGCCTAAAAAAACCGTTTGTTTCTTAACTTTTGGATTCCCGTGTATTAACACAGCCTGAAAACGCGAAGGAAATCATAATTTCAGAGATTTTCAGAGTTCTAAATATCTTTTGAAGTAAAATATGAATTATATTTGTGCATCTCTCAGTTGCTCCAAAATTTCAACTTTTACATTTTAGTTTGAGAATTTAAAAAAAAAAGGTATGGAACTCACTGTTTAGCGAACTTTCACTCGTGTTGGTGTGGATGTTTATAACAGGAAAATCATTTTTTAAAAAACTATGTTTATTTTATCCTTTCAAACAATTAATATCAACACACTAAATTAAGCTAATGAGAATCAAGTCAGTTTTCATCCTCTCTAAATTACCGTATCTACTCGAATATAAGACGCACCTTCCCCTTTTCATTCTCTACGTTTTTAAGGAAAAATAAAACAAAAAAATTGTGTATAAGGCTCATTGGTATCCAATACTTAAGAAATTATTTTTAAAAAAATAGTGAGAAATAATAGGAAGTTAAAAGTTAATTTATTTTACAAGTTTTAAAAACTTTCAAATACATGCATGAACCTATAATTATCTAAACGCCAATAACATGTTTCGAAAATCATTCGTTACTCCCAATGTCACAGCTAACTTTGGAGTTGGTGCCGACGTTGTCATTTTCCCAAACGGTTTCATCTTCCGTGCCATCTCATGCATTTGTTATGGAGCATTTTTAATAGAATGTATTATAGAAGAATGTAAGATTTATTATTATATTAAAGAATGTTGAACATTTGCAAGGAAAAATTACATAATTTTACTTACGCTGTCGAAGCATATTTGTTTCATCCGTGTCAAATTTTCAGCGGCCGCTGTTCTCTGCTTCTATATATTGCTGCACATGAAATTGCCTCCCTTTTCATACTTGCGTCATAGTGAACACACGTCTTGATGTTATTACTGATATATTTGACGTTTAGGTGATTAAAAGAAAATGTATGCAATTTTCCCCCCGAAATACGAGCAGACAACATTGTTTAAGATGAATACTGTAAGATGTACTGAATACTGGAGACACACTACCGAATGGGATAAGTCTTCGATGTAAGTGACCAGGTTATATTTTTCCTTTTCAAAGGGGTGGAAACTAAATTTCCCCCATCCAACAAATGTTTTGCTTTCAATTCTAAGCCGCACCCGATTTTCAGTAGCATTAACGCTGGAGAAATAATGTGGCTTAGATTCGAGTAAATACGGTACTCTCTTATATTATGTGTGAACAAAACAGTATTTATCAATAAATGCTGATACTCGACTGCAATTCTTGTTCACCACCAAGACGTACTCAATATTTTTTCAGGAAACTGCCAATTCAAATATAAACTCCATGAAACCCAACAACACGGATTTAATCGCTATATTAACTTTTTTCTCTTTCCCGAAATTAATTCTCGTAACATTAAATTGTAGTTGAATCGCGGTTCTTTTACATACAAAAATTCTTAACTCAAGCATAATGTGAGGAAAGTGTATCCCTATTAGAACTAGTAGAAGAGACCACGAATAGAACCCGTCAAAACTGTAACTTGATAAAAAAATGTTTTGTTCTAACCAAGCAAGAAGTTTCCTACTACAAAATGTTACCTTCTCCCTTTTTAATGGAACTTTGTCATTTACCAAATTTCCTTAGAAACTTTTTCAGAATTTTTCCTCCCGGAAGATAAATAAGGAATGAGAAATTGTTATAAAAATATACTTATTAGGAATTACTTTTCATCAATGTAATTATAAAGTTAATTTAATGTTTTGTTCAATATAATTATCGAATATATATATTCATAACTATTGAAGTATATATCTTAAAATCTGGCATATAAAGTGCACCTATACTTTCAAGCTGCAATCTTTTTTTTTGGGGGGGGGTATATTTACCTACCCTACAACGTGCGCCTCCTTTTTTAAGAAGAAACCTAAACTGTACATGTGCAATGTTCTTAGGATTTGAAGTTATTTATCTGAAGTATTATTCCAAACTTTAGGAAGAAAAAGTACACTTCTAGATCTAGAACCCTTTAAGTCTATAAATATAATTTCATTTCCTTTAAGGAAACAGTATTTCAAGATATCTAGAAATTAATCTTCTTCTTTTTGCTCATCTTTTATTTATTTATTTTTACTTTTAAAGCTCTCATTTTTATACCCAGCGTATACCGCGCACCCTTAAATTTCTATCTTATTTTTTGTGTTAAAAGTGCGCGTTATAATTTGGATTATAGGGTAGTTCTGAAATATTTACGTAATTAACATTAAATGTAAATTAGTATATCTAATGATTTAGCAATACATGAAGCGGTATGGTTATTGTATTTATTCACCGGTAACTCTTAATCACCCTCGGGGGGGGGATAAATAATGCCACTATTCCTTTTTAAATATTCATAAAAATTTATTTATTAATATCAAATGAGCGAAAAAATGCGGATGTGGATGGGGGTGTGTTTGAATCATTTTAAATTCTTATTAGTATTCATAGTATATCCTACCCAAACTGGTTTCATAATATTTTAGTTATGATATATATTTCTTTATTTTATATGAATTTTGCAATGATAGTTATTTAAATCCGACTAGGGAATTGAATAAATGTAATATTAAAATATTAAATCACATTTGAACTACTTTATTCACATGTTTATATGATTCAGTAAATATAACTATCAAAATTAAATTTTTATTAAAAATTTGTTTAAATATTTCAAATTGAAATTTCATTCATTCCTACCTATTTAAGTTGGTATTAAATTGATTCGTAACTTATATTTGATTTCATTTCATTTTCTACTTTCTGTACTTAGGCAATTTTTTGCTAAAAAAGTTGATTCAATTCTTGCTTTATATTTATGCATCGCTAACAATATTATTAAATAAAATGATTTGATGATTAAAAAATCTTCCTTGATCACGCATTACATGGGCATTATTTCATAATGTATTGCTTATTATATGCAGTTCATGATAACAATTATTACGAACATAGCCTTTTTGAATAACTTAAGAAAAGTAAATGTTTAGAATGAAGGAATATGTTGGAATATATTCCAGCCAGTGTTAACTAAGAGCCTAATTCTTGCTTAGTTGATGACTTATTTTCATCTACATAAAACTTCCTTTAGTAAAATTTAAATAAACCGGGTCCAAGTTATGTTTCAGCACCATTATGGCCAAGGAATTTAGTCAATGTGTAATATCAGCAATCTAGAAACTCCAAATATGCAATAAATTCAATTTTTTTTTAAAGTTTGCTAAGAGAAGATGAAAGGAATATGTTGGGTAATACTACATCTCTCTCTCTCTCTACCTGCCTTTTAGCTGTTGGTTTTCATTTTAAGTTTTGCTAGTGCATTATCTGCTAAGAAATGCAGGATCATGGCAAAATTTCTTCGATATACTAGAAACGGTGAGGTAAACGTAAAATGCACTGCAACATCTTGAGATTTAAAATACGAAGCCAGCATAGCTTTATAGCTTTTGGGTTTTTAAAAGGAAGGGGAGTAGTGATTTGTATATTATTAAGAAATCATCAATAATTTTCTTTTTTTTATTATGTGACGCCATTTTTACAATAGCATATGTTTGAGTTTTAAACTCATTTTTGTGGTAAATATTTGTTTAATTTTTTTTCTTTTTTTCGGGCAGAATATTTTTAAAACGAATATATTTTTCTCTTTAATTAAAAAGGGCAATGAGATGACTAAGTATTGAAATTTTGTTGAAATTGTGGTGTAGAAATATGTTCCTTTATAAAAACTTCCCAAATCATTCTACATAAATTTATTTTCAGTGTTTGCGTAGTTTGAAAATAAAACATTGAATAGAAGACATACCAAAATAATTTAAAATACTTTACATGAAGAAGAATTATCGAGCCTTGTGTGTGTGTGAATAGTGAAAAAATTTACTTAACGAAGCGTACGCTTTTATAACTCGTACAACTCGATTTTTTTACTTTGTTATTAATTATATTATTAATTTAATTACTAGTAATGAACATTCTGTGCCATCATAGTTTTTCTTCTAAATTTCCTTTCAACCCTGTGATACAGGAAGATAAAGTCTTTAGCCTTAGACTAAAAATTAGTTGATATAGTGCAGTGAGGATTTTTAGTCTAGTTCTTCCTAGTGTTATTTCTTTCTTTATTGTTTTGCTTAATTTAAGTTTATACAAATTTAGAGTAATATTAATGATTATATGATTTCAACCATTTTTAACCATTAATATATTTTTCAAACATTTTTATTGCCTATCGCATGAATAAAATTTCATAATGTGATTCAATGTTTATAAATATCCGTAGTTAGCATACTTTCCATACTTATTTCTCGCAAAAATATTCATTTGTCTATTTTATCATTTAAAATTTTCTTATATTATCATTTTACCTTATAGTTCTTCTGTCTCATGTACACGGAAGCAATGAATTAATAAATTTTATTCCGAATAACTCATGATGGAATACGGAACCAGCTCTAAAATTGTGGGCATGGTATCAACTCTTCTTTGTACATATTTTCTTCATGTGGCGTGTTGTGGAAATGAATAACATAACCAAAGATTATGTCTTGAAATGAGAAACATTAATTCAAACTAGTCAGTCGAAGGAGGCATTTCAACCTAAATTTGAAACTAAAAATTAAAAATAAAAAATTCAAACAGGTGCAACCGCCTATTGGAGGGTCAAGATCTACTGTTCCCATCTCAGTTTTTGTGGTCTTTTGAGCTGATGTACACGAGTAGATACTCCTTTCAATCTGACGCGAAATCCTTAATGTTTAGTTCCTAAGCAAGCCTGGTACTCATTGAGAAGATGAAGGGCTGAGTCAACCTTCTCCAGCCCAGGATTTCACCTGCGGTGTGAAAGAGCGAAATGTCCATCTTCTATGTTAATGAACTATTCTAGATTTCCTTTATGTAAGATGCATAATGTGTTCTTGATACGCAAGATGTCATGGCCACAAACTTAAGGCTAACGTTGTTTCAGTCAAATTATGGTTTGAATTCCTAATACCATCAGAAGTCCACCATGTGAAAGACCACAGCTTGTTTAATCTGTCGAGGCTCTAAGTCCTAACGTTGGCATGGTATAAATGTTTGACACAAGGGATGTCAAATCGGGTGTCGTCCTTTTAACTTGATCGTGGTTCAAAATTATGCAGATCGTCAACAGCTTCCACATAGTTTAGTAGTGCATGGTTAATAAAAATCATTCATACTGGATGTGATATTCATACGTTAATAAATTTGTCTCCCTTTCCCCCATACAAAAATATATAGTAAAATATTCCAAATAAATAAAGATAGAAAAAGAAAATGGTTTTTACTTAACACAAACTCTCATATTTTTAATCCATATTACTGTTAATTTATTTTTACCTAAATATTTTGTTTCATATTATATTCCTTTTTCGTTTCTTTAAGTAATGCCTCAACGGAAAAAATAATTCGTTCTCTTTAGAAAAGTAATTAAATAACGAATTCGAAAAATATTACCTTCGTTATACAATATAAAAAAGTATTGCAACATTATTTTCACCAATACATAAATAAAATAGCAAACTATTTTTCTTTTTCTTTCTGAATTGTCTGTTGGGAATTATACATTAACCTTCATCCCTGGATATTTCTTTTATTATGTTGTTTTGCCAATTTATAAAATTTTTAATAAAATGACTTATTATGTTTTGTTTTAAATGCAAAAGCGTAAATTAAAAAATTTTTTATGAAAATATTAATTTAAAAAGGAGTGCAATTCAATCCATAGAATTAATAAATTACTTCCAGTTCTTGGAATCACATTTGCTGGTTTTTTTCAATAGTGTGAAAGACTTTGCTTGGGGTTTGAAACATAGAAAGGAAGCAAAATGTAGGTTACCTCGTTTATTTTTTTTCCTCGAAATGATTCGTTTTTATCATTTCCGTGGAGATTTTGTAAAGAAAAGTACTGCATAATTTTTTTAGCATGATACTTAACTAAATTTGTTAACTTTTTTTAGAACAGCGTTCTCACAAAAATTTATAAATATTAGAAAACGATATCTTTAAAGAGGAGAGGTGCTATAATATTTGAAATATATTTCTTTTCATTCAGGAGCTACTTCATTAAGTAGAAAAATGAATTTTTGAAATATTATTTTGGAAGGGCGTGATAATATATTTTACATGCGGGTAGAATATAATTAATTTTAATTTCTGATATTCATAACTGAGGAATGTCTAATATTTGTAGTTCAGATAGGTTTGGTGCTAATCAGTTATAACATTGACAATTTTAAAAGAATATACTGTAATAAAAATTGCTAAACGGACTTTGTCTGCCAAGAAGTCGCCAGAAGAATCATTTGCAGGTCAAGAAAAAAAGCTCTTCCAATAATACTAAGTAAATAAGGTCCACATTTTGGTGACAAATATAATAAATTTAATAAATATTTTTAACAAATTTCAGTCCATAATACTCATAAAACTGCCATTGTTGTCTAATTTGAAAATAAAGAACTTCAGATAATTCAGTATATATTTCATAAAAATAAAGCAGACGTTAAATTATAAGATATATAATGAAAAAAAGTTTATTGCCAAAAGGAATTCCATTGCCCATTTTTTCGTGATTAAAACATTTATTTCCAGGTCGTTAGAGGAAATTGCACGGTTGGGAGAAAAACTAAATGTATTGATATATTTTTCTATTAATATAATCTTTTGGATTCGTTTATTTTTCCACTTATCGCTTGAAAAATAAATTATATATTTTTTTATAAAATAGTAGGTAGTAATAAAAAATTATTTGCTTTTACAAAATCGTTTGTTAATTTGTAATAATTATAATTTGTAAATACACAAAATAGAGCCAAAATTGAACCGAGTTAACAATGGATGAAGATCATTAAAATATACTATTTTTAGCCTTGTTTATTGTTTTGTAAATACGACTTGTTTCAAAATGGCTAAAAGCAGCAGTAAAAAAAAAAATTATCTTCAGAACTGGGCTGCCAATAATAAGTTTATTTTTGTTCAAACAGAAATACGAAAATATATTAACATTTTCGAGAAATGTTTTAGAAATACAGTTAAGTTTATGTACATAGATCAAATTAATTAGGGGAGCACATGGATTTAACGAAATTACTCAAGTATTTCTTCTGATAAATAACGTAAAACAAAATATGTAAAGACTTAAGCGTAGCAGTAAACAGAAGACATATTTTTATGCAAATAAACGTTTATGATGTCAAAAACCAGGAAAAGGACATACGTACAAAATCTTGATTTTGTAGAAGCTGTTCCTTCAAGAGAGTTTGGGACAGGGATGGGCAGACTTTTCCGGGGTACGGGCTACTTCTAATTTTTTCAAGGCGTTGCGGTCCACCCAGTGGCGAAGGTGTAGTGAGCTAAAAGAAAGTATGCAATACAGTCGGACCTCCATTTTACGAACCTTTATTTAACGAATGTCCTTATTTAGCGAACTTTTTCCTGGAACCAAGCACATTTTTCTATTTTCTTCGTAAAATTACCTCCAAATAGCGAAGTGCATTTTCTATTCAATGAAATTTTCTGTTATGATTCGGTTTTTTGCTCCGTATCTTTAAAACTACCGTATTAACTCGAATCTAAGCCGCATTTTCCCCCCAATGTTTATGCTACTGAAAATCGGGTGTGGCTTAGAATCGAAGAGGAAAAAATTAGTTGGATGGGGTAAGTTATAACAATTAAAGCTTCAATCATGTATTTAAAAGTTTATAATATTGATAAAATAATTAATTATTCACTTTTTATTAGTTTTCCTTTTAAATTTATTTTAACTTCGTAAAATTGTATATCGATAAACCATTTTAGAATATTTTTCAATTTTCCCAAAATCTTGTTGAGAATATGCGATGCGGCTTAGAATCGATGGCGGCTTAGTTTCGAATAAATATTATATTTTTGAACTTTCGTATGATGGAACGAATATTAGGTCTTAGTGAAGGCGGTCACCCCAAAATGTCTTAGCGGTCCACCGGTCGATCGCGATCGACTTAATGTTCAACTCGGCTCTAGGACGAAGCGTTGCTGCAAGACCAAGACCTCGTGTTATTTGGAGAACAGGATGATCTGACTTCGTCAAGAGTGTGGAACATTATTCCCCGAATCCTCATTGATAACGTCATCCTACCTATGTAAAACAGATGTGTGGTAGTCTAAGCTGTTCGAGAGGGGATCACATAGTATACTAACATCCTGTATTATTTCGAAAAACAATTATTTTCTTTCTTTCTTACATGCAACCTAATTATTCCCCATAAGTATTATTTTCATGTTCTTTATACCTTTCCAGAAAATTAAATTCCCCACACGATTGTTTTTTTTTTTTGCATCTTATTGTCTGTATTGAATTTTGTTATACCTATATTCTCCATTTTATGCCCATACATGGCTAATGCGCGAATGTTTCTTTCCTTTTTTTTTTGCCTGCTCCACTAATTTTTTTAGCAATGTATGTACTAGCCATTCCCCACTCTGTTTATTTGGAATCTCATGAGGTTGTATGACTGAGTATTGTTTTGATTGGTTACTGAAATTTTAGTCCTAGCATTAAGATGTTGACTGTTTTAAAACGCATTCATATAGTTTTCATCTTTTGATTTAATAAGGTCAAGACTTGAACAATTAAGATGGAAATTTATTTATCTGTTACGCTCTCTTTAGGCTCCCCAGAGTCAGTTTCCACAAAACACATTTTTTATGAATCTTTTTTCAACAACCAAATGATATGAGCGAGTGAGTCACTTTTCTTTTATATATGAACAGATATATGAGCATTGGTATATAAACTAAACAAGTAATTCACATATGTCTATCTGTTACATATTTTTTATCTCAATCTAACAAATCCTAACTGTTTCTAAAACTCAAAAAAATCTAAAACCATTGGTTTGTATTACAAGAATATGGATTTATTTTATTAATGAGTGAGTAAGAAGGATAGTTTAATGTAGGCTTGAGAACAATGGAGTCATTTATTTTTTTATTGAAAAATAGAATATATTTCTTAACAAAGAATAATCAGCATTTATATTTAGTTACATAATTAATGCAATAATATTGTTTTTGTAAAAGAATTGTTGAAGCCAAACTTACACAGAGAGAAAGAAAGACATCTCCAGTAATAGTATTTGTACCCAGAATAACATTGCAGTAATAATAATCCCACTCATTACCATGTATGTGACTTGAATACTGAATATTATATCTCATATTGCACAATGTCACCAATGTCATATTGTAACCAATGTCAATCTACCGAAATTCTGTACTGAATGTAATTTAGAACCAAATCATTCTAAACTATTCATCTACTGTACCTTGCGGGGAATCTATTGTAATACGTGTGTCGCCGTTCTCCCATTGGAGATAGTAGATGAGAAATAAGAAGAGCAAAATGTATTCGTTAAATCATTTATAAATGAATAAATAATTATAGTTGTTTGCTTAGGAGGAATTTGGAGGCTCTAGATTAAGCGATACCTGTATATATATACTTATTTCTACATCTATTTTGTTTAAATATTAGGGAGCCTTTTTTTTAATTAACTGGTAGCTCATTTTTTGGAAGATTTTATTCTACTATTTTATATTTTATAAATTTTTTTGAAATTTTGATAATTTTTTTTTCAAATCTGGTTTTTGAATTAGCACGTGAAAAATTTCAGAACAATAAAAAATTAAACATTATTGGAATTCTTTTTCTTTCACATATTGCTATATATATATATATATATATATCAGCATGTGAAAAACAATTAGATCAGTATTTGCTATTTAATTATTTTAAGGCATATTTTAGAGAAATAAAGCAATTAATACTTCTAGAGAAGTTTTAGATAAAAAAAATGGAATATAGTGTTTAAAAAGTTGTTTTCATTAACTATGTGATAAATAACATTGTAAACACTTTGGGAAAGCTATTATTTCAATGGTAATGCTAATATCAATAACTACATTATCACTCTATCAATTTATAGTTAAAATATTAAAGAGAAAACCTATAAGAATTACATAGAAACAGAAAGCATTTTATTTTGTTTGTATACCCTGTTAAATGTTTAACTAATATTAAACAAAATTTACCGCGACTATAAACTATTAGCTTTGTTAAATTGTCGCGATGAACTGGCTTCATTTCCTTGATAAACTATATCTTTTAAAATGAAACTTTATCTGCACCATGGAAATGACCAGGTGACGTGAAAGTCATAATACATTAAACTAGGAAAATTAGAAATTCCCTCCACAAAATTTGCTCTAAAGTTTAAATTGCACATTTCGACTCATTACACAAATTCGACAAGTTTTGAGAGAATCGGTAATTAGTTATTAAAACAGTGTTTAATACTTTGTTACATTTGGAGAAGTATAACATCATAGACTATTTTTTTACAACTAAAAACTATTTTACCTCGAAACGTAATCTATTAAATATTTTATGAACATTTATGCATAAATTATACAAAGGTAAATGCCCATTCATGTTATATTATATGTATATAACTCATTTCTCCACTTATGCTATGCGATAGCCTTTAACGAAATCTTTATACATTATTCGATTAAAGCTTTCCTGCCAAGCATACTGTTCTGGTGTCTGATACTTTATCAGGCGGAAAAAATGTTAAATCCACTGGGGTTCAGATTCGTCACATTGATTACGAGGGGAAATTTCAATGATTGATTGTTTATTAACGTCACTCTTCAAATATACACAAATGTTTTGGTAAGCATGCTGAAAAGCCCCGAGCTCATACAAAATGGCTTAGAGCTACAAACTGGTTCTCCGGAAAACACAATCATACCACTCATTTTTTATTCAACTGGTAGACGTGTGACGGATCCATACGGTCTTTGACTAACTTCTTCGTTTTTCCTTAAAGCAATTTATTTATTTCAACCAATCTTCACCGAGAGCCAGGCGTGATTTATGTAAATAAGAAATATTATATAAATTCGGTGTTCGCAAGTTGAAAGGAGCTGAGTAGGAGGAAGAGAGAAGTCAAGGGAATTAAAGATCGAGAAGTTGACACGAAGTTGTGAACAAGTGAAGCAAGCCTGATACGTGTTGATGTATACGAAGAGAAGCGGATTTAAAATAGTGAAATTCATTATTACGGAACGTGGAGTCTTCACCAATTCACACAGCCAATTCAAGTGCCTGAAGTTCATCACGAAGGAACCGCAGCAGTAAAATATAAGGTTAGTGACTTTGATTAAGAAAATAAGATTATTATTGGAGGCGCAGTTGTAATTGTGCATGTTTAAGCTGTCCTAGATTCAGTTGAAATTCTGTATTATCCGCTTGTATTGATACCCCACTTCTTCACCTCACTCTAGTTTAGTTATCTAAATTAGAATTGTGTTGCGTTTGAGCTTATATACTGATAAGCATCAATAAATCAGTTTGAATTGGAATTATGTCTTTTGATCATTTAAGTTCGCCTACACATCCAGCCCAGTTTTCAGATAGACAAGAAGGTAATAGTGTAAGGGGTGGCTACAGGTCCCCACAGATGGACCTCATATTTTTTAACCTTTGTCCAATGTCCCGAACCACACCTAAATTTCTCTCTCTCTACACCTCTTTCCAATTTTTTCACATCATGGTAATGTAAATATTATAGGCTTCGACAGATTTACAGATCCATAATGTCACCAAGACTTGAACCCATGATTTCCCCGGCCGCGGTGGCCGAGTGGTCTAGACATCGGATCATGGCTAGCGTGTCATGGAGCGATGCATGTTAAATCTGTAGAGAGCACAAACGTCCTCCCGTTGGTGTGGTAGTTAGGAGAGGGGGTGCCAGCTCAGGTGTCGTCCGTGTCACTTGACCATGGTTCAAAATTACGCGGAACGTCGCCAAAAGCCCTCGTGTTGCTAATCAGTGCGACGTTAATATTCTCTCACGATTTGCCCAAAATAATGACGGTGACGATCTTGTGACTGTAGCCATATAGCTATAGCTGCCAAGACTGAAAGTATTAAGATATTGATGGTGACTCAGAAGTTGCCCTCGTCACCTTATTGTCTAATAATTTTGAAGTTTTTGCTTCGCATTGCTTCCAATTACAGCGTTAACAATTAATATATGTAGTACACTAAAATGCACAGTGTCGTCTTAAGGTATGGGCCAATTGGTTCATGGGAACATCTCGTTCTCGACACAGTCTCAATAAAACCATGATTAAATTGTTTGAAGAGAGAAAATTGCCGGTACTCTTTGGTTTCCTCTTTTGATTCTACATACCTAAGTAAAAAAAAATCTTTCTGCGTATGAAAAACACTTCGAGTAGCCAAAGAAATGGTTTAACAACTGAATGGTCAGAATCGTGTTGAACTGGAAGTTACGAGTTACAACTCTTATTGTATGATATAAAAATAAAGCGGTGCAAGCACTAGGTTCGCATGTACTTAAAAATTTGTTTATCTTTTTTATTTAACTCTAATGAAGGGAAATATATCTATACTTTATATTCTCTTTTTCTTATTTTAATAAATATGGTTAAAAATACATAATGTATGTACAATTTTAATGCTTCAATTTTTGTTTTGAAAAAAATAGTTATATTTTATGTTGTTTACTTTTATGTTAAGAAATATCTGTAAATGCTGCAAAATTACTGTATAATTAAACTGTAAAACTATATTTTTGATCTCTATTCCCGAATTCTGCATGCATTATCGCAAAATTCAAACTGTTTGAAAATTATCCTACTCTGTGGCACCCGAAATCATATTGGTAGATTGGTTTGGCACTCCACAGCTAAAATGTTGCCACCTCCTGCCAAATACTGTCCAATTAAAAGGATCACAGGTGTGGCTTATTTTTTGCATAATGGCCCAGGGCCTTAAGAATCTCAAGATGTCACTGCTAATGTAGGCGCACAAAAACTGTTTTATTTACAATGAAATAAAAAGCAATAAATGCAGCTCGAGTCATTTCTATTAATTTCCATTGATATATTGTTTATATTGTAATTTGTGAAAACATATTTCGTTCCAAAATGTGTGACTGGGATATTAGCATAATGCTCATAAGTGTTATTTACTATCTCACCATTTCAAAATTATTTTTCCAAACTGAAGAATGTAATTTAATTAATCCTTAACCCCTTAACTGCCGATTAAAAGTTACGCGATTCGCTCTCCAGTGTCACCGTTTTTGGAATGGGCACGTGCATGCACTGTATTAGTGGGGGATGCGGAGAAACGGCATAAAAAAACGAATTCTTCTCTGCAATGAGTAAATCCTTCGCAAACACTATCAAAAGCATTTTATTGCATTACAAAACCTCGGGAATAGTTTTACTTATAGCAGCGCAAAGGAAACATCATATTTCAGAAAGACGTTTAAATACGCCAGGGGCAGTTATTTCCCCGCTGAACGAAACGTATATATATGCTAGGGACAGTTAATGTACCGACTGACTGAGACGTATATATACGTCATAGGCATCAAAAGGGTTAAATGCAGCGGATTTAAAATGTACCTGTGCCTTTCTAACTAGTAATAAGCGGGGATAATTGAAATCCTTACTTTTCGAAGTTTATTTAAGGCAAAATACTTTCATTCGGATTAATTCGTATCATTAAAAATCCCGAGGTACACGTAAGAAATAAAAATACTAAAATAGTTACTGTTCTCTTAAATATGCCGAAGTAGCTAGTTCGTACTGGTTTTAATTTTTTGAAACAATGGAAATTATTTTTTTCTAGTGCATGGAGAAAAATAACAGATAGCACAAGCTCCTTTCTTACCAGTTCATGAATCGCAGCCTAACGTTCTTTTTAAAACAAAGGATGTGAATTATAGTCGAGTTAATGACCCTAGCCAGGAATAGGAATTTTCTCCTTTGGCTTCTGCCCTCTCTAAGTACTCGAATATCTTAACTTGTTTAATGCTTGTTTGTTTTCTAAAATAGGCAAAAATGTTGGCTGACCAATGAAATCTTGCTATAGAAAAGCTGAAAGTAATTATGTCTAATTTAAATATTTCCTCTCGGATTCTAATTAATGGTTATTGTTGTTAAAAAAGGAACTCATTAAGGAACAATTATTTATTTACTTATCATATAAAGAGTTTCCTTTCTATTGTACTGCATGAATAGATTAGTTGGAGTTAAAATAATTTATTTTTGAGTTAATTATTTTTAAAATTAGCTTAAAATTCTTCTGACTTAGTTGCAGAATTTAATGCAACATTTTAGAGTTTATATTTTGTATGTAAATGTACAATAAAAGTATTGTTATTATTTAAATGTAAGTCATATGTGTTACAGAAAATTAGTAAATTGCTGAAACAAGCATAGAAATATTTGCATAATAAATTCTCGGAATTAGTGTTTAAATCATTCTATATAATAAACATGGAGATTGAATTCCATTGAGTATACTATAGTCAAATATCTAGTCTTATTTTCATTTACATAAATTCGGTTCTTTAATTCCCGTATATTTAAAATAATGCTACGCACATGCATAAATATTACTAAATTATTTCTAAAGGCAACAATTTTGAAACTAATAAGACAGAAAATAATGTCCATAAACTTATGTTTGGTTTACAAGACAAGTACGAGAATGCGTCGAATTCCATACATTTGATGAGTCCATTTTGGCTCATTTCTTAACGAAATTAAGTAAATATATATAACTTCACACTATATTTTTTTATATCCATATCAAAACTTTTTCAATTAATTTCAAAAATTTAAGAGAGTGTAGTTTTTGCAATTCAAAATTTATTTCTATAATTCTTCTGACCAAATAACAAAGTGTCAACTACTTACCTGCCAAACTTTTAGAACTAAAAAAATTCAGGGAAAATGTTACTACATGAAAAAGATAGTTCTTGTTTATTTTTAATTTATTGCTTATATTTAAATGAATCAAAATTAGACTTTGTGATGAAACGCATTATTTTCCTTTGTCTTCTGAGAACTCATTACACTATATATGGAATTTGTCTATGCGATTTTAACATTTCATTTCAATAGTTTATTTATACTATATAATAGTAATACTACTTGTTTTCTTATTATCACCCAGCAAAGATGCATTTATATTCTTAAAAATGTTTTGCGTTACGTAATGATGTGCATCTATTTTTAAAAAGTTATATTATTTAATGATGTTTTATAAATACCACCTGCAATCTGAAATAGAGTAAGAGTTATATTAACGTCGCAAAAAAAAAAGCTACACAAAGGTTATTGGCGACAAACCTGGTAATTTTAAATCATGCTCAAGTGACGAGGATGACACTTTACCGGCACACTCCTCTCCTAACTTCCACACTACACAAATGGAAGATATGTGAGCCTCGACGGATTTAACGTGCATTGACTCCTTCTCTAGGGTGGATCTTTGGTGATAAAAGTCTCGAACTAATGACATGCCAGCTATGACTCCGTTACCTTAGTAACTAGTTTTTCCCAACCACCATCTGAAATAGAAGCAGTTTGTTAATTTATTTCTAAGGGATCAACTGCAGATCACACAGACTACCTAATTAAAACGTAATTGATTACTTTATATGTAATTTTATAAACATGCATCTCGCAATGAGGTGTACTGTTTTAAAATTTATTAACTAAGTTTCAAGTTTGGAAAGGAAGATTAAGGTTCAGTTAGGTGTTCTTCGTGGCAGCAATAAACAAGTGATCATGATAACGATCTCGCAACTGGCTTTGTCGAGTCATGGGCTCGAATTCTGATGCCCCTGGGCCACGGTAGCCGAGTGGTCAAGGTATCAGATCGTGGCGGGCATGTCACGAGTCCATGTCCAGTACCCCTAAAGACCCACCGTGTAAGGAAGCGATGCGCGTTAAATCTGTCGAGAGCTCAAATGTCCACCCGTTGGTGTGGTGTGGTACACTCATGTCCATAAATTAAGGATAATTCAGAATCACACAGAAATTGAACTCTAAAATAAAAATTTCACCTGTAGAATTATCACACACATCTTGAAGAAGAATATGCAAATTACAGGAAACCACCAGATGGCGCGGATAGTACTTCACAATGACGAGAGTGTAAAAGAAGGGTATATAAGAAATAGTGGCAAAGAAGTAAAATTGTTCACAAGCGCTTTAAAAGCCTTTCAGTGCAATAACCGCATAGTTATGGCACAAAGGAAGCATTTGGATGATTTTTTTCGTGGTAGAATTATCGGACGACTGGAATGTGGACGTACCCAGGGGGAAATATCCGAAGAACTTGAAATCAGCCAGAGTGTCATCTCCAGGCTTTGGCAACGATTCCAAGATGATGGTAATGTAAGTAGATGTTACAGCACAGGTCGCCCTCGAGTTACAACGCCGAATGAGGACCGGTATTTGGTAGTTACTGCCAAAAGAAACAGACGGAGCACAGCATCAGACCTCTCTCGTCAGCTCTCTTCAGCTACCGGTACGACAGTTTCAAGGCAGACCGTGTACAGACGCTTAGGGCACATTGGTCTATACGCTCGTAGGCCTGTCAGATGTGTTCCCCTTACCACAACTCACTGTCGCCTGCGATTAACCTGGAGTAGAGAGCATGCATTGTGGGCACCGCAACAGTGGTCTTGTGTGATGTTTTTCGACGAGTCCAGGTTTAGTTTGCAGTCTGATTCTCACCGGACTTTCATATGGAGAGCGCCAGGTACCCGTTACCACCAAGAGAACACCATTAAAAGACACCGTTACGGTGGTGCAAGATGGCTCGTCCGGGGAGGAATTATTCTTGGTTCCAGAACTGACCCGCATGTTCAGAGTGTAACGATTACAGGCTATATCTATCGGGATGTCATTCTGGAACAACATGTACGTTTGTTTCGGGGAGCCATGGGTGCTGAATTTCTGTTTATGGATGACAACGCCCGTCCTCACCGTGCAAACATTGTAGACGAATGCCTTCAATCGGAGGATATCACCCGTATGGATTGGCCAGCATACTCACCAGACTTGAATCCAATAGAGTATGTTTGGGATATGTTTGGCCGACGAATAACAGCCCGTCAACCCCCTCCCACCTGTCTACCGGAACTTCGGAGGGCACTGCTTGATGAGTGGTGTAATATTCCCCAAGATCAGATTGATAATTTCATACTCAGCATGCGTAGGCGTTGTAAGGCCTGTATTGCATCGTCTGGGAGACATACTCCGTATTAACCATCATACTAACCATGTTATACTGCTTTTTGTAAATAGGTTTTTTTTTGAAATTTGCTCCAATGTGTAGAAATCGCATTTTTATTAATTATGTCAAACGTATAGCATGTTTTTTGCTCTTTACCTTTTGTTTAAAAAATAGACTTTACAAATAAGTCAAATTTGTTTTGCTTCTGTCTCTTTCTTTGCCTGAACTTCATTATCCTTAATTTATGGACATGAGTGTAGTTAGGAGACGGGGGTAGCCAGCTCAGGTGTCGTCCTTGTCACTTGGTTCAAAATTACGTTGTTAGTCACCTAAAACCCTCGTGTAGCTGAACAGGGTGGCGTTAATATTCATTCACTCACTCACTCATGCACTCATGCCCCTGAAGACCTATCGCAGACTAATACATGTTGCATAGAACGGGGTACAAAATTTTCAGGCTGATGGAGCTTCAAAGGAGGGTATAAGTCGAGGTTTCGTCCTCGACACAGGGCAGAGATCCTGAAATACAAGTGCCACCACAAGTAGTCCTTGTTTAGTTTCGAAGTATGAAAATCAGTTGATTTTCAGATACTTCTTAATGCTATTTATTAAAAGAAATAACAAGCTAAGAAAAATTTTAGCTGTTTTATTTATCTGATACTTAGAGAGTACCTCTAAAGTGATAAAGATGTTATGAAAAAAAATACAAAGTTGGTAAATATATCAAAATGCAGTATTTAATAAATTTTGCTTAAGAATTTTTCAAAGAGTTTAGTTCCATACAAATTGCAAAAAATTTACCAATTCTATTCGTAAATGTTTCAGTTGTAAACTCAGTTACAAATAATCATAAGCAGAAATCATCCATTATGAGGTCAATCTAAGTGTTTGCTTATACTTTCAGTCAAGAAAAGCTGATCTCAGCTATCATTGGCTCAAGATTGCAAAGTCAGCTTTCCGAATCATATTACTTACACTTCCTTGACACGGTAAATTCCGTGATCAAATATTAATTAACTTCCATGAAAAATTGTCTGAAATAAATAGGAATAAAATTTGTGGACGAAAGTACTTAAAAGAGCACAGTTTCATCAAGCGGTAGCTATTGACGCAGAAAGATAAATTTTTATTTCAAATTCCTTGTGCAATTTATTAAACTGTGAGAATCCTAAGTGTAAACCCTTGTGAAAAGAAACTGATCTTCAAGAGGGGATTTCTAGCTACGTTGCCTTCCTCCTTTTTGTCAATGAATGATGACACTACCATGTACCGTCGGACAATGGTAACAAGATAATGTGTCCCTCACTTGTTGAACAGTGAGGAAAAGAAAGAAAAATATTATTCATCCCCACGGGTCTAAATTTGAGAGTTTGATCAAATGATAGACATTTAAGGATTTTGACAGATCTCGTGGTATAACAGAAAGTATGTTAAGATGGGAAAGAAATCTTTGGCTGATTTTTCAATCCGCACCGTTCTATTCTTATACGTTTAAATATTCAACTGCTTATCGTGTACAGGCTGTTTTTGTAATCTTATGAAATAAACGGAAAAAAACTATAATAAAGTATGTATTGCATTTTTTTAAAAAATGCTACTATATATATATATATATATATATATATATAATATATATATATATATGTATATATATTTGTGATTTCGATTAAATTGATTTTAAAGATCCTGCAGAAATATTTTAAAATCAACATTTATGTATGATTCTTAAAACAATCGTTATATTATAACTAGCTGTATGCCCTAGTGTTGCAAATGCTTTTTCGAGTGTTTAGCCTTTTGACACACGGCAATTTCCCCTTTCCTTCTTTGTGTCAACAATTCCTGTTGTGTAATTTCTTTATTAATATCATTTAAGTTCCTTTTTCGAAATTACTTCCACTCCTTTCCCTTGTTCAATGGGTTTCTTTCCCTTCCTCTCAGCCAGGCGTTGCGCTGGCTTTTTCCGAGTGTACGTATTACTTTATCCCCATGAAAAAGTCCCTTTTCCTTCTGAGTGAGTGTGGTTTCCCTATTTACGTTAGTAAAATTTCTTTTTTAAAAATTTGTTTGTTTTATTTTTCTTGTCAGAGAGGTTTCTTTTTCAACCACGTAGCCAAGCGTTGCAAGAGCTTTTTCGAGTGTAAAACTAGTTTTCCCATTTTTTCGGGGATAAAATCTTTCTTCAAATTTCTTTTTTTGATTAATTATTTATAAAAAAGGCGGCTGTTTTAGTTAATAAAAAATATTAAATTAAATCAATAATTCACAATTTTTTAATTCTAAGGTATGAAACAAGCGCATTAAGCATAAGTGTATTTAAATTTAAGAATTTTTTTCTGTACTGTATTTTTAAAGAATAGCAAAATTTATAAATGAAATATAATATTTTATTTTAGTGCCTGAATATTTTTTGAACTGTTGAAAAAAATATATAATACTGATTATTTTTATGAAAGACAATGAAAGTATGTATTATATGTTTTTGTGTTCTAGAACTTTAAAACTTCAAAATTATGTTTGCCAGTACATTCGTTAGAAATAAGTTATAATTAAGGAAATGAAAAAGAGAGCTCACATTACAAATCTTATACATACGAAATAAGAGTTACACATTGTGTTTTTCATGTATTTAAATATTCATATCTAACAAGAAAGAGGAACTCTGTATCGTTTCTAAACACCATTAATTCAGAAGTTAAATGGGTTTTCTGGAGAACTAGACTAACAAAAGGAATCATATAAAACAATACGAATGAAACAATTTAAGCTATGTGTGCATAAATAATAGCCCTTAATGTTCCAACAATTGTAACAAAAGCCATTAATAAGATTACGAGTGCATTTATTTTAATGGGGAGAAAAAAACACCATCTGTTGTTATTTTATTGCAAAGTTTTTTATAAAAAAATGGAGGCAATTTTTTTGCAATTTTTAGAATGCAAATAATATTTAAAAATTTAGCACATTTAAATATTTTTTTAAACAATGTATTATTTTACAAAGGATTGCAATGAAATAAAATGGGTCGCATAATCAAAATATAAATTAGTTGGGCTTTTGATTTAACAATTGGGTGGAATTGAATAATGAATGCAATCAAATACTCTCAAATGTACTTAAAATAATACTTTCTTACAATATGGCATAATTAATTTTTATATCAAAAACTGTATAAATACAGTAGTACGATGCTAATACACATTAACTAACTATTTACCAAATTAGAAGTATATAGATCAGGGGTGGGTAACCTATGACACGCGTGCCACGTGGGGAACGGGGTGCAAATCTCAGTGACACTCTGCTCTATTCTACAATTTTTCCAATTTTTAAGTGAATGGAAGTTGATAAGTTTGTAATGGACTTTGACATTTATCTTCAGTATTATGGACATTTACGGAAATACGAAAAAATCTCATAGATATATTACAGATATTTTGTAAATTATTGAATGTATCGCTGGAGAAATTTAATAATTTGAAGAGAGTAAATTCCATATGCTCTACTTTCCACTTTTTGTACTACATATCTAAAAAAAATCTCGTCTCATATGAAAAATATTTCGAGTCTACAAAGAAATTTTTAAAAGCTGAATGCTCAGAATTGTGTTTAATTTAAAGTCACACATTATACCCCTGATTTTGCGATATGAAAGGAGAGTGATGCAAGTAGTACGTTCACATTAAAATTTTTATTTATGCTTTTATTTCCCTATATTGTTAAGATATATTTATGTTTATTTATTATTTTGATAAATGTGTTCAAAAATATATAATATGCGTACAATTTAAGGATTTTTTTGTTGAAGAAATAATTCTGTTCTAGGTTATTTTTATGTTAAGAAATATATTTAAACGATGCAAAATTAATATGTATTTAAAATATAAATCTAACAAATTGGCCTGTGTGGTTTCAAACTGTGCATGCATTATCTCAGGAAATGAATTGTTTCAAAAATGTGCTTCTGTATGAGACGCTGAATCATATTGGTAGATTGGTTGGCACTCCACAACTGAAATGTTGCTGACCCCTGATATAGATTATACTCTGAAATAGTATGAGTAGATTTCTTAAGAAACCTATATAGTTGAAAACTATTTTTATTGAATAACCTCTAAAATGTTCATTTTCCATTACGTCACGTGGGTAACAGCAGTCCTAATGCTCCTGCCCACAAATATATAGTTAGATGTGAGATTATAATAGTAAGTTTGCTACCTGAAACACCTAAGACATTGCTTGGAATAATCCAGACTGATGATCTACATCAGGGGAGGGCAGAAATTTCCAGGGTACGGGCTACTTTTAATTTGTTTAAGGTGTTGCGGTCTACCCACTATCGGTGGCCACACACAAAGGGAGGGGAGGGTCCACGGGTCCGGACCCTGCTCCAAAGCCCATGATTTTTTTTGATCGATTATAATCCCATGTATATAGTACATAAAATTTAATTATTTGTTTATAATTTTTTATTAACTAATGTTTATTTTATTCAATCATTTTTTTTCTTACTGTTTTTCGCTCCACGACAATCTACAAAAGGGTATATATATATATATATATATATTTGGCAGCGTATTGGGGTAGTATATGAGAATGGTAGACATTCGACCTTGGGCCACCGCGCCGCACCCTCTTTGAAAGATTCACAAGTGCGCTCACTGCCCAGAGTCGTAGGTGTGGTGAGGTAAGGAAAAAGTCAACAATTTTTATTATAATAATCATAAATACGAAATATGTACTTACCTATGTAAATAAAGTGAAAAACTCACTTTTTTGAAACCTCGTTTAAAGCAAAATGCAAAATACAAACATAATAATAATAGTCACAAATCTAATAATATCTAATGATGCATATATTATCAAACAATTGAAAACACATTAAAAAATGGAATATTTTCAACTAAAGTTAGTTCTCGTAATTACAGTCAGTAGAAGACTTAGTCTGCGTACTGTCAGCCAATCTTGAATATTTTCGTATACAATTACTAACGGCTAATCTTCAGGTGGTCACTCCAAATTGTCTCGGTGGTCCACCGGTCGATCGCGATCTACGTAATGCCCACCCCAGCTCTACATGTTTACATTTTTTAAATGGGCTTCCAATTTCTCTCATGGAGTGACGTGAAGATCTGGTGAATAATGCCCTCGTTCATGATATTTTTTACTGCGTAACGAGGAGTTATAGCTATATGTGTGGTCTCTCTTCCAAATTAATTTATATCATATCTAAACTATCATATCAGTACTGCATTCAAAACGATATTCAACTCTGAGACTATATTTTCCTTAAAAATATCTCTGTGAATGTGCACAAAGGATCCCGTACAAGAATTTATGCAATTAGTAGTTGTGGAATCTATACTTCATACAAAAAATCCATATTGTAAGATTCGTATGAAATATGTTTGTTATCCTACTTTTCCGTTTTGGAATCATGAATAGTACGCTTTGTTTAAATAAATATTAATATATATATATATATATATAAAGATTATAATTAGTAAAAAGTAGAGAAATAATAATAGGCAAATTGTAGTTGTATTTATTTATTCAAGTATGTAATATTCTAATGCTACAAATTTGTTGAAAAAAAATGTGTTCTTTATTATTCATATAATTAGAATATTCATCTTTTAAAATTACATGCAGAGATTTAATGTCTTGAAAATTGAAAGAAATGAAATATCAAGGGAAACTGGTAATCAACTGAACAATATGTTGCATCCCATTTTCCTGCGTTTTTCTGATTTTCATGATATTTGCTCTTTGTTCTACATAAATTTTTATATTAATATACTGACAACTATTTGTGAGCATTTGTGATGACAATGTTGCTGCATTTTAAAAAATTTAATTTTATATTAGACGATGAAGTTGAAGGAGATTGTTTTATTTGAAACTATTTTAAATAATATTTATTTATTTCTAATTAAAACTATTGATGGTTTAATTTGAGACAAAAATATTTGAAATAGATCTTTTTTTTTTACAATTAATACATTCAGTTCCCTACAAGAGACTTAACCTTAACATGCGAAAAATTATTCATATTTGTGAAGAATAAAAAAGAACTATTACTTTCTTGGTTCTTCTTTTTGGGTGTAAATATTCTGATCAATGTAGAATTTGCATAATTTATGTATTTTAAGGTGAGTTTAAACTTTTAATCAAAAGGAAACTCAGTTAATTAACAGGCAAGATATTTGAAATAAAATGCAGTTTGGGAAGATTAAGTATAATAAATAAATGACATTATATCATTAATATACCTCTCTAATGTGGTTTTTCTTAGAAATATAGAAATAACTTGATTATGACTTTGAAGGTTATTAAAAACATTGAAAAAGTATGGATTGCTATTTATTGTGAATTTCAATATATTTATTATCGATAAGTGCTCCTTTTATAAGCAATACTTGAGAAAATACATAGTCATTGTATAAAGATATTTTTTATTGTTGAAATCATAATTATACCAATAATTTAAAAACCAAATGTATTATTGTATCAAATTCTTTTCTTTATGAAATCTACTAATAATAAATAATATTTAGTATATTTTCTTGTGAACTCTCGCCCGCAGATGTTTAGGGGTATTTGAAAGGAAGAGATATTTTAAAATATAAACACTTTTTTTATAATGGCTATCAAATCATTATCTAAATTCAACTTAAGCTAGGGGAGTCATAAGCCTACTTACTAATTTAAATGATCTATAATAATGCATTCAACACTTATAGAAACAATTAGATCCACAGTTATACTAGGCTCACTAAAATAACTGGCTGGATTATTTTTCTTGGGGCCCGATAGCTTTAACTGTTATATCTCTAACTCCATAGATTTCGTAGATCAACAATCACCAAGCTGTCACAAGCTCCCCACTTCATTTGACTTAAAATAGCAACTCTCATTAACATAAACATCTCATTAACATAGCGGTTCCTTTATGGAAGAAGGTGTTATTATCACAGAACTTTTAAAAGTTATTTTCCCAGAGAACTAGAAAAAAGAATACCGAATATAGAACCCGTAACAATTTATTCAAAACAAATATGTTAATATTAAGATAAGTTATAGAAATTTTGAAGGAAATTAAAATTTTGAATTATATTATTTTAAACGTTTAATTAAATTGAGCATGTCATTTAAAATTTAATTAGGGGATTTCTTTCTAGAGGAAACTGAAATAAGTGTAAGCAAATTTTAGTATAAAAACAATCCTGAATAAAACATGCCCAATATTTCTCTTAAAAGTGATATAGTTAAATATATATAAGTGACAAAAGGTTATTTGTATTTACTTAAACTTTAATCTGAGGACTTAGAACTCTACAGAATAGGGTTTGCAATCCCGTGTCATATTTTCAATCCCGAGATTTCGGGATTACATTATCCAAATCCCGGGATTAGGATTGGACTATTTATTAAAAATACTTATATATTAGAATAGTTGAAATTGCATAATAAAACTGAAAATATAATTAAAAATTGATTCAATGTTATTTTAAAGAAACAAATAAAAAATTAATTCATCACAAAAAAACAAATAAAAATAGTACATAATGAAATTTAAAAAAAAAAGCATTTCTTCATTTCTTGTGTTTTTTTAAATAAGCTTATAAAAACGCAGCTCCTCCAGCGTTTCATCGTTGGAACGGCTTCTCATTTTTGTTACAAATTCTCCTACCATAGAAAATGCACTTTCGAATTCTTTCCTAGTAGGTATGACCGTCATTAAATAGGAGTATGTTCTTCTCGGGTAGTCACCACGTCTCCCTTCATTTTCAAAAAAAGAAACATTTCTTTTTGAATTTTTGACGACAGTGTGTCAAATCTAATAGACCACATTAGTGCATATACCTCTTTGATAATTTTATTTAGTTCTTCTGCTATGGGTTTCGTACACACAAATTGATCCAGTTATTGAATCAGAATGTGAATCAATTTCAAGTGTTACTTCATTTGAAATTGAAAATCCAGTTGCATGAACTGTTAGTAATACACTGGAATTTGAAGTGTCTTAAGTCTTCCAAGTAGGTCCACTATTAATTAATGGCATTTAATTGAAGGAGGAACTTTGACACAATCTATTCTTGTGAATTTGCTTATATTATTGTGTAAGCATTGCAGTGAGCCACTTAGATCTTTGCGACGCTCTCCCATACTGTGCATATTTTTTTTTTACATATGTCACTTTTAATTGCGCAAAAAAATGCACCTCACATATTTCATAAACAGAATATAAATTTTGGAAAAATTAAATTCTTATAAAATTCTTACAAGAATTTTTTTTAAATATAATTCAGACAAAAATTGAATCTTGGAATTAGTTATTTTAATCCAGGGAATTCGAGAGTGGAAAAAACACCGGGATCCAGGGGTTTTGGAATTCCAGGATCCCGAGGCTAGAATCCCTACTAGATATTTTCCAAAAATTGAAAATGCCTCGGCCCAAGTTAGCTGACACCGGACATCCCGAGGGTAGGAGAAATGTCCGTTTTCTGACCCCACTCACGATGGGGAGAAAGTTAAAGAAGAAACTCAGAGAAAATACATGACATTTCATGGTTTGACATACACACCCACTTCGAACCCTTCGAGGTTCAACACGTAAGAAAATTAACATTAACCGTATACAGTTTTAAAAAAAGTAAATACGATACATTAAATGCAATACTAGATTCACAGTACTTTGAAAAAATTTCAAAACATAATTCAGACAAAAATTAAATCCCGGGATTGGAAAAACTCATCGGGATCCCGGGGCTGCAAATCTTACTACAGAAGGCCAAGTAATTGTCATAAATAAATATAATATTTTTCTATATCTTTCTAAATCTGTTTATATAACGTTTAAATATGTTTATGTAAGATCTATAATATGCCTGGACATATGCTGTATAAACTCCCGATGAAATAGGTGCACGAACATCCAACTTTTCAACATTAATTTTCAGTTACATAAAATAGTTTAATTATTTCCAAAATATTTACTAAATTTCATATTGAAAATTACATGAAGCTTGAATAATAATAAAAGTAGTGAGTATATTTGATTTGAAAAAAACTTTAGTATCAATGACTCACAAGATTTAAATAAAATGTATATCTCAAGTTTATAATTCACTATATGTCTTTTTATTGCTCAATGACAAGAACAAATTAAATTAATTTTTTTTTGTTTCATAATTAAACTAAAATTAGTTTCTATATCAGTAGTCTGTTTTGTCGAAATTGTTAAAAAAGATAAAAGAAGAAATACTGTTTGATGTAAAAGACTGTGCAGGGCACTGGGAACGAAAACAGTCAGGCTAGAGATAAATATATTTAAGTTTTACTTAAATTGTAGGATATTACCATCTTTCTTATTCCAACTTCTCTATCTCATACCATTCTAGTTATCATACTGGTTCTTTGTCTTACTCTTTCTAAGCTTTCGAACCTTTTAAGCCCCCTATAATATGGGGCTGTCATAATAGGTTCTTACATCCTGACGAGATCCAGTGTTTTCTCATTACTACAAGCTATATAACAATATATAGATACAGAAACTTATTAAACATTGTTACTTAAAAAATTTAAAAATTAAATAAAAATGATGTAAATTAATCTTGTTAAAAAATTTCTTGCAAAATAATTTTAAAGTAACGATGTAGAAACTACTATAAGTTTATATAAAAAATATTATTTAACAAATACCAAATCACACAACAGTGATTTTTTTTGGAACATTTGTAAGAATAGATATGATTCTTGAATGGCAGTTGAAGAAAAAGAATCGGTGCTGTGTATTTTCTTTATTTTCATAAATAAAAATTATATTCTTCTCTATGTTGCTTTGAACTGCAAAGTTAATTAGCAATCAGTCAATCAATATTGAAAATAATAGTTATGTACTTACAAATTTAGTGACAAAAAAAAACGAAATCTCTTAGCTTTTTAACTTAGTCAGATTAAGTTCAAAGAAGTCATGTTCGGCGAAATTTGAATCGTAAATGCCCAACTCTGGCTTCCACCAATAGGAATCTGATTCTGATGATATTCTAGATATTCCATTCCTCCTCTAGTTTGCAGGTTGCCTTACTTCGACGAAGGGTGACCCTGAGCAGAATGGATGGTATACGGAGTTAATATTCCTCTTAGGACAACCCAAAGCAGGAAGGCCATTCCACTATGACCACCTAAGGTTTGCAGGCAATTTCCAACTGACGATTATAATCTGAACCAAGTCGCATGATTAAGATTTGATGATATCATTTAATATACATGTAGAACTGAGGAAATGTATAGAGTGGATAGCAAATGAATGGATTAGTGAAATTAAATAATGTATTCCGAAGTATTTAACACTTTTCTGCAGTGGAAAGTGTTGAGATTAGAAAAAAAATTAGTTCTAGGACTACTTATTTTGAATATAATTTGATTTTTTAAATTTTAAATTTCGTTGAGAATTATAAATCTTTAACAATATAAATCAACGCAACTTACATTTTTTTTAAATGAGAGAGAAAAAAATGTATACTTTTAAAAAATAGTAGTTTCATGGATAATTCAATCACTTAAAAAGGAATACCTAATAAGTTCCAATCCTTATTTTTATACTCGGAAATTTCTTCTTATTGCAAGTTTGAATTATTTATGCTAACTAATTTTCCAAATCGTATAGAAATATTGTTAATGCATTAATAGTCTTTTAAGATTTAAAATTTATTAATATTTCAAAATAAATTATAGTTGAATGAAAAAGCTTTACATCTCAAAGTTACAACATATGATGTAATAAAATAACAATTGTAACATAATATATATTATAATCTTTCTATATATCTATACTATTTCTGTCTGTCTCTCTTTCTGATATATATATATATATATATAATTGCTTTACTCAGTGGTGCAAAAGCCCATGAGGGTCAATGCCTACTGTGCCCATCTCAGTATACGTGATTTTGGAGTTTCTAATGATAGGCATTTATTTTTTTCAACATTTCAAATTGTACCTAGATTATTGAAACTCGCAATATAACTGATTGTTGTTTAATTCCAGTGTGATTTAAATATCTTCGGTTGTAAGTTTTATGTATTTAACCATTTAATTAATATTTGTTTCAGAAAAAGTAATATAAGGAAGAATGCGAAAGGTATGTTTTTTTAAAAATTTGTTAAAACTCACACTTTCAAGTAGTACAGTAAACAAAGTGATTAAGAAAAGCATCATTAAATGCCTTTGTGTTCCCGAAATTTAAATAATCTATTTTGATCATTAGCATTCAAATTACATCTCTCTTTAATAAGGAATACTAGAAATTACATATATGTTGATGTGGATAGCTTTACTTTATTAATTTTTTCTGGCGAATACTAATGTTGATTTAAAAATTGTTTGTTGGGCAACTCAGATTACAATTCAAATTTTGCTGTGCGAATAGGAATCCCCTTGGTGAGAAATTCGATCATCAGATTTGGCAATAAAGTAGATGTGTCTGCAAAAATTCACAATATTTTAAATGAATTTTTAATGAAAAATTTAAAAAAAATCCTGGAATTTCCACTCAAGTTTTATTAGTATGATGCATGGAAGGATATTGAAGTCAAACATTTGGCTGCAGTTGTGCGTTTCATTTGCCTCATACGAAATTAGGCTTATGGATTTGATGAATGATGTTCAAACTTTATATTCTTTTGAATCTCTGTTATAATGGATTTATAAGTGGAAGACATTTGTTTCCATTAAGAAATATACTGTTATTTCTATAGAGTTCTAGAATAAATTACGGTTTACTCTGAAAGAACCAACCTGTGTGCCTGAAAATTCCATGAATCTCTATTGCATTTGAAAGATGATTTACAACATTAATTAAAAGAGTACTTGTGTGTAAACATTAGGTGTGTACTTAAATTTATAACAAATTAATAGTTTAATGCATGTATAATTTTGCACCTTTGATAATATATACGCCATACATGAACTGATACATATTCATATTCAAACAGCAATTGCTAAATTGATTTATATGTAGGGCATGGGATTTCAATTATGTATTCCAGATAATTCTCGATAGACTAGTACAGTTCATTAGACACTCTGCAATATGAGTCATAATAGTCAAAAATATTCATCTCAGGATTTCTTAGCTAATATACTTGTAGCTCAAAAGTTGTGCTTGCTCTCCAGGAAAAACTACTTTAAATTATTAAAAATTTCTTGTTAGAAACACTAAGACATATATATATGTGTATTGAAAAATCTAAAAAAAACCTTTCTGGTTATAATAAAACATGTATGTTGCCCTCAAAGTAATTACAAAAGCTATTACGACTTGGTCGGGGGGAAAAGGCAAACATGTTAGTAATTGGTAAATTTATCATTGGAGATTTTAATCAATTTTGTAATAATATTGAAAAAGCCAAACCACTTAAGCAAATTAACTAAAAAAAATTGCTGTAATACAAATTCAATAAAACGTTATTTCAGAAAAAGGTTTTAAAAATGGTCATTCAATCGATACATTTAACAAGAAGCTACTTTTATTTAAACTTGCAAGACATTTTGAAATAAAAAGTAAAACATTTTCAACTATATATCTATAAAAACTGCATTCTAGTTGAAGTTAAAATTTATTAGATAGCTTCTATACATACATTTTTTTAAACAATTTTTTTTAAAAAAATTAATTGGAAATTTTAAAAATCATTCAAATATATTTTTAAATAAAAAAGAATGTAAAAGTTACTTCAAACTCGTTGAAACAAATATTTGTAATGAGAATTTTTTACATATTTAAAAGTTTGCATTTTCTATGTAGTTTAAAAATGAATGAAAGAAATTCTTAACTCAAATATTTAATATAACTGCAAACATTTACACAGTCCCAAATAATATAAAATAGTTTAGTAATTAAATAGTTAGAGCCTATTGAGATGGGTTTTTTTCCCGGACTTTTAAGAAATTAGAGAAATTTATTTTTAAGTTAAAAGTACTTTTTACATTCAAGAAAGCAATTCAATGCAAATTCACAGAAAAAAGAAAAAAATCTACTTAAAATTGTACGTTTTGAAGAAAAATGCAACGAAATGTGAAATAATTCTTTGTAATAATTTTCCCATTGGAATCTAAAAAAAAAGATCGATTCATTGAAGGGGACTGAGTACCCTTTGAACACTTGTTTTTCTGGATTTAAATAGTACGTTTTAGCATTTCAAAAAATGTTTGTATTAAAAAAGGATACGAAATGAAATTTTACACATATTATTCACACAATTCTAAAAAGTGTGAATTTTTAAAGAAAATTTGGAAGGATTTAAAATTTTACTTCTTTTATAATAATTAATTTTTCGACCTGAGATTTCTTTGTAATATTCTTAAGAATGTTTTAAAATATAATAAGGATCGAGTTTACAAAGACTAAATTAGTTTTGGAGGATAAAAAATTAAATGCTGATATGGCATGCTGAAATTCAATGAGAAAGCCAATATGTCTAACATTAAAATTATTTTTAAGAAAAGTATACAGTTTACAGAGAAAAATTTATCCTTAAATTTGTTACGTGTATTGTGTACGGAGCAAAATGGAAGCGATTGATAAATAATTATGAAAGGAGTATCATTTTGAATGCTCTAGGGTATTGAAAAACACAAACCGAGAAAAACAACTTTAAATAATTAAATAATAATAATTTAACTTTAATAATCTATAATTCTGAAAAAGCAAGTATAAAATTAAGCTGATATAAATTTAAAATACTACTTTTTAAAATATCAACTGTAAGTTTTTCATTGAAATAATCACGTTTTCCTACTTTTTGATCCCATAATTGTTTATAAATGATCAACTTTTAGAGAGTATTAATTGCACATGGAAATTCATTTAACCTGTAATTTTTTTTCTTTCCTGAGAGAAATTTAAGTGTTTTTCTTCCCATAATATTGAAATATTATACTTGTATGAAAATATACGAGGAATAAGAGCTAAAATTGTTAATGTAAAATACCTTAGCTTCAAAATTTTCCATGAACTCATTTCATGAATAAAAATTATGTTATTGCATTCAATCAGAAATATCGTACTATGTACATAAAATCTTCATTTTCTTAATGCTATTTTTATCTTTTAAAAATAGATTTTTTTTTAATCAAAAAACCTTTTTTTAGATTTTTATCTAAAAAGGGGCGTGGACGAATTGACTAATTTGTCTGCTAACATTTTTCAACTGAGGTTTCTTTCAACTTTTAATTTTCCGACACATAAAAGTGATAAATTAATCAGAAATTTTTTATAACAAAAATATGACTGAATAAAAAAAAAATAAAAAAATTTAAAACAAAACGATGTTTTCGCCATTTTGGAGGTACCGAAACATATATATATATATTTGTCTCGGTACCTCCAAAATGACGAAAACATCGTTTTGTTATATAATATACACTGCTGGCCACGGTAAATGCAACACAAATAAAGACAAGAGAAGCACAACAAAATTTATTTGTAGATAACATGTTGTCCAAGTATCAAATGATTAAATTTATAGACTTCTGTGAAGTGTGACTCCTGCCACAATCAGTAGCCAAAATAAACGCCATTGTTGATGATCACTGCTGCTATATATACACGCCTCGGCATTGATTCAAAGAGACTTTGGATGTGTTCTTGGGATACAGCAGACCAAGCAGCTTCCACACGTTGCCAACGTTGATCTGGTGTGGCAGCTGGGAGTGTAATCTGGGTCAATCGTCGAGCAACCAAGGACCACACGTTTTCTATCGGTGAAAGATCCGGAGAGCGATCCTGTCAGGGAACCAAGTCACTCTGGTGATTGACGAAGAACCTTTGGACAATGCGTGCCACGTGTGGTAGCGCATTATCCTGTTGAAATATGGCTGTCGCCGAGCCCTGAAGGTAAGGAAGGACAACTAGCTCCAACACCTCGGAGATGTAGTGCTAGCTGTTTAAAGTACCGGCAATGCGAACTAGAGGAGTGCGAGAGTGATATCCAATACCACCCCATACCATAATACCCGGTGCAGGACCAGTGTGGTGGTGCATAACGCAGCTGTTCAGCATCCTCTCTCCACGGTGTCTCCAGACTCGAATCCGACCATCGTGGTGTTGCAGACAGATGCGTGACTAGTTAGTAAAGACAACTTCAGTCCATTCTGCCACCCACATCCTTATTTTATCACACTATTGGCGACGGTGACGTCTGTGGTTCTGCGTCAAGGGTAGACTCTGCTGTAAACGGTGTCTAATGGTACGCACAGGCACTGAATGATGTGTTACAGACTCAATGTGCACTGCCAATGTGCACTGCCCGTTACTGCCATGCTCACAATTTGCCTGTCCTCACGCGAAGTGGTGCACTGAGGTGGATGCGATCGACCAGGTCGGTCCGTTGTACCCTCGGGCATCCAACGGTCATGTATCCGCATGACAGTTGTTTGGTTTCGTCCAACACGACTAATGATTTCCCTAAAAGATAATCCATAATCTCGGTAGGCTACTACCCTACCTCTGTCGAACTCGGATGCTTGATCGAAAGCTGATCGCTGTTTTCTGCGAGACATAACTGATCTTTTTTTGAAAAAAATCACAAGCAAAGCACAATTGCCGAACTTCAAATCGTCGAAATCTCCAAGCCTTAAATAGCACTTTGAGGTGGTACCAGCCACTGGCATGCGTGTCTGCGCTGAAATTCTAATCATTTGCTTATCTTACCTCTGCTAATGCATGTTGTAAATTTCATGTTATTTGCGTACTTTCTTCAGGGTGTTGGATTTACGGTGGCCAGCAGTATATATATATATATATTATATATATATATATGATCAAAATTTCTCTACAAGAGAGAGATGAATAAACATAATCAGATTGAAAAGAATTGAAATTGTAAGAAAACCAGACAATAGCTTTAAATGGATATAAGAAAAATTAAATAATAGAGATAAATATAAAAAAATATAAAAGCATTCATGCTACAGTATTATAAGCATTGCTGACTTAGGACAGCTTAAATATAAAATTTATATAAAAGTGGTGTTGAACATGTTCTGAGGCCAGCCAACATTCCCCTTTCTGTTAATAATACTGAGCAAAAACTTATTGGAAGTAATGGATAGAAAATCTAAATCCATTATTAGAAAAATGTAACTTGCATAAAAATTGCATTCAGAAATGCAGAGCCCGCGCTAATTCTGAGTACAATAAACAAGTTATTGCCAGTGTCTGGCCCCAGGTTCAAAGCATAGCAATGGCTGAAAAGTAGCCCTTAGCAAAATTATGAAAATAATATAAATAATAAATTAAGAATTGAAACACACTGCCGTTATGTTAAAGACACTAAGTTAAAATGATTTTAAAAAATTCTAATAGAACAAATAATTTTATCTAAATTAGAATTTGGTGGTACCTATAGCTATCTAGGAAGAATTATAAATTTATAATAATAACGTATTAATAATCTATGGAAATTTAATCCTTACAATTTAGATTTTCTTTATTCAAATATCTATTAATAAAATTAATTGGGTATTTTTGAATTAATCAGTATTTAGTAAAATGTTTAAAGTTTTTTGTTTTTTCTAATTTATTTGAAACTAGAAATTTATTGCGTTGTGTGTAATTAATAACAATTTCTCTATATAAACATGTACATTACTCTCCCAATGTGGTACTTTTAAAATATTGAGATTAAAGTCTTGTCGTTTATCATAAATATTAGTAATTTATTTTACTATATTTTAATTTAATTTCTATATCAAGAAAAATTGCTTCATAGTTATTACTATTTGTGTGTATTAAATTAAGATATTGAGGTTAAAAATTAATGTTACGTTTAAAGTTGTCTTGCTTGCCAAAAATGATTTTATAATCTATGTAGCAAGAAATAAAATATTCTGAGTTGTCAATAAAACTATTTTCAAATTAATGTAAATATAAATTTGCAAGACAGTTGCTAGCTGGGCCACCTTGTGGCAAATCTTTAATCTGTTGATAATATTTACCATAATTTATCATATGGATACAATATATATATATATATATATATAAACACTGGTGTCCAAAAGTTAAGCATAAATCGTAAAATGCGAAAAACATGGAGTAAATATCCTTAAAATTATTTCTTGCGGATAAAAAAAAATCTTGTGGATATTAATTGGGTAAAGAAGAAACATTGGGTTTATACAAAACTTTTCAGTCGACTACATCCTGCGCGAAACACCGGATCATGTCGGAACGCGGAGAAACCGATTCACGCAGCATGGGCATTTGAGGCAAGTTTCGTGCAACTGCTGTGCAAAGGAACGTTGTTAACCATCAAACAAGGTGAGTGATTGCACAAAGAAGCCAATTGTACATATTTACGAAAGGAAGAATCGTTGGAATGCTGGAATCCTCAAGATCACAACCCGAAGTGTCTCGAAATCTGAATGTGGACCAGTCTGTGATCTCAAGACTGTGGCAGAGGTTTCAAAGAACGGGAGATGTTACCCGACAACCAGTGTTAGGTCGACCAAGAGTCACAATCCCTCGCCAAGACCGATATCTGTTCATAAGTGCCCGACGTCAGAAGGGCAGTACTGCCAGAGAACTGGGTTCCGCTCTCACAGTCGCCTTACAGGAATACAAATTTCGAGACAAACTGTTTATAGGAGACCAAATCATGCTGGCCTGTATGCCAGAAGACCAGCAGTTTGTATTCCCCTCACGTCTACGCAAAAACGCGCTCGTTTGAACAGGAGTTTGAAACATCGACATTGGAGTGTGGGAGAGTGGGCCAATGTGATGTTCGTTGACGAGTCCCGGTTTAGTCTGAGTAGTGATTCTTGGCGGGTTACGATATGGAGTGAACGTGGAACACGTTTTGAACCAAGAAACATAACGGAAAGACATCATTTTCCATCAAAGGGAGCAATGGTATGGGCAAGCATCATGACAGACGGCCTCACAGAACTCCATTTCCTTGATACGGGGTCTGTGACTGCTGAAAGATACAGAGACGAAGTTCTTGAGTCGTATGTTCGCTTGTTTCGAGGTGCTGTCGGCCCTGACTTCATATTTATGGATAATAATGTGCCATGTCACCGAGCGGTGCTGATTGATGACTCCCTTGAAACGGAAAACATCCAGCGCCTGTCGTGGCGTGCGAACTCCCCTGATTTAAATCCTATCGAGCATGTTTGGGATATGCTCGGAAGACAAATCGCAGTCCTTTCACATCCACCATGCTCCGTTACAGAACTGAAGAGCGCTCTCCAAGAAGCTTGGAACCGTTTGAGCCCACAACTCATTCATCATCTCATAGCAAGTATGGTAAATCACTGTGCAGCGAGCCTGGCTGTCAGAGAGGTCACCACACGCCTTATTAAACTGCAGCATCTGTATTTTATTTAATGTTTTCTTTCATTTTTTCTTTAAAGTGTGAATCCTTGGTAAGCTTAGTTTTCTTTTAAACTGCTACTTTGGATAGTAAAATTATTATCATTCTTTTGATTTGCTTCCTTATTTTATAACGATTTTACAGTCTCATATCACGTTTCCCGCCATTCTGATTTACAGTTCTTTCTTTATTCACATAATTATCAATTATGCTTATAACTTTTGGACACCAGTGTATATATATATATAAATAGATAAGTGTGTGTATGCGCGCACACATACGTGCTTCCTTTTTTGTTTTGGTTAGGGTGCAGATTTTTTCTGAATCTTAAAGGAATATTTTAAATTTTTGTAAGATGATTTGTTCGTCATTATTGGGTAATTAATCACTAATTGAATTTGCTAGAATTTGACTAAAACTTCTAATATTCGAAATTAAAAAAGTTTTCAAACAGAATAACTTTGCCACTGAAATGAATTTTTATTACGTCTGCTAGCCTTTACCTGCGGCTTCGCTCGCGTTGATGTTTTTAATTAACTTTGTCAAAGTCATAATCATTACCAATAAAAATTAAACAAAATATCATAATTTTTTATTTCTTACAGGGACCACTAAAATTTAAATATTCTAAATTTGCGCTTAGTTTAAAAAACTTAACATATACTTTATTATAATAATTAACAAAAAAATTTTACAATAACTTGAACTATTAATATTTTTAAAAATTTAAAGAATGGAAGCGTAATATACAATTCCTCCAAAAAAGAGCTCAAAACAAAATTTTATTCTAAGAAGTAACTGTATGCTGTATTTATATGTTCTTCCGTCAGTTGCAAATATGTGAATATTTCGAACATTGGACACACAGGAACAGTCTACATATATTTGGCCAAGGGAAAAGCATTTATTTTTCAAATGCACCTCTGCTACCTCCAATGTTTGCATTTGCGCTTTATTAATAGCAACAGTAAAACTGAGTTTGATTGGAAATTGAACTCGTTTGAATTGTATTGGTAGGTTAGTGGGGATAACTGGAGTTCGAGGTATGATAACACTTTCCCTTTTCATGAAACCTGTTAAAATATTTGTACCAAGTATATGATTCATCCATTTTGGGATACGAAGCCTTGATCCATAACATAGTCGAAGAGCATCGAGATTTTTGCATAAGTGTAACTGGTACATTTAGTTTTAATTGCAGTTTATGTGAGGGTACACCCGAAAGCTCAAGAAAATTTAAGAACTCCTTGGGATATGATCTACTTTGTTCTTTATCCATGATTGTATTCATTGATAAATATTCATGCATTTCCCTCTGCACGTCTATTAAATTTTCAGTGTTGATCTTATTGACAATGTCATTGTTAGGCGCTAATATTGATCTTGCGGACCACCACCGATCACAATTAAATTTTTGCGTCAACCCCGGGTAAATTAGAGCAATAAGATCTTCATCACTTTCTACTAAATTACAAAATTCTCTGAAAAGTAAAATATAACCTCCAGCACATCCTGCGTCCAAACATCCATCACCGATTTTCAATAACGTCTCTGCATAGTGTTCCGAATCTCCGTCATTATAAAGAGGCACTCCCATATTCGTTTTCAGACTGAAATTTTCAACTTTCACCCATAAGCCTGATGATTTAATACAGGTTCTTATTTCATCTGCCGGTGTAACCCTCTGGATTACATGGTGAGTTTGTCAGAAATCATCAGTCAATATAATATATACCCATATAACTGCCATTCCTCCCATAATATCTGTACTATATCTTAAATACTGAAGAGTCCGATTTAAGTCATCTATAGCTTTCTTGTGAGACATCGTACTTTCACCCTACACTAAAAGCTTACATTGTCCAAACATTCTGCTCGAGAGTTATTTTTGCTGAAATTTCAGATGGGGGAATCTTCATGTGCAATATTCAAAAGGTAATTTTAAAACGGAATGTGCAGACCACCACCGGTCAGTAGTGCCACAGCTATATCAGAAGAAGCCACAGCAACTGCTATATTCTAGTTTTTTCTGACGGACATTAATAATAAGTCTAGCAAAAACGTTTTTCCGGTTCCTCCAGGGGCATCGAGAAAAAAAAATTGAACCATTGCCGGATTTTATTTTACGTAAAACGTGATGGGGAAAACATGACTTTGATCTGGAGTTCAATGAGAGATTAATTCTGTTACTTGATGTTGAAATGCTATAAAATCGTAGTCTAATTCTCGTGCAACTTCATTATCGAAATCATTTCTGTAGACTTGTCGTTTCTACCCAACCATTGTGAAAACCTTACTTTCAATTATTATTAGAGTTTCGCTTTAGATGTGTTCATTGAAAGGCATATCTGTGCATTGTACTTTCTACAGCCGTTGCAAAAAATACCTTCTCTCTCTACTATGTACTCTTTATACCTATTTCAAAGGGTTTGAGAATCAGAAAGACCGCAAGATGATAAAAGCATTGCGTTAGGTTATCTAATTTTATTCAGCGATTGACACATGTGTGGCTTCCTCCATAGTAATATCTAGTATTATCTTCATAGTAATACCTCCATATAAAATATCTAGGTTCATTATAAGTGAAAAATTTCGTTCAAAACATGGCTTTATATTGGAATTATTTTTTTTTAAATAAAAAGAAATCCAAAGTATTAAATATTCGATAAATCAAAACTTTTTATGAAACTGTCATTTAATACTACCATAGAGTTTTCAATATCACCTAATTTGCTAAAACCCTTTGTCGCTTCTATCTTTAAAAAAAGGGAGAAAATTTGCATTAAAATTTCTGGTATTATAGGAATAGAGAATTTTGTAGCCAACTTGGCGATATTTCTCAAAGTTTGAGTTTGACTTTTAAGAAACGTAACGTAATAAACGTTTGACTTTTAATAAAAACACCATTTAAGAAATTATTTTAGTAAGAATGTTAAATTACACTATGTTTCAGTTATTTGTTACAAATGTGAGAAAATTTTTAGTAAAATTTTCGGTATTAACAAAATGCATAATCTTGCGCTAACTTGGCTGGGTGTAAGCAACGCCCCACGGTTTTACCCAGGTAGTTCGCGTTCCCGTAGGAATAAGGAGATGAAATATACCCTGTGTTACTCACTGATAATGTTGGTCTACATTGGTGAAATCTATTTTTAAAATCGGTCCATCCATTTCAGAGATTAGCCGAAACAAACAGACAGACGGACAGACGGACAGACAGACAAAAATTAAAAAGTGATTTTTTTATATATGTTTCGTATAGACTTTTAAATGCATTTAGTAAAACGCTGTTGGTTTGAATTTACAAACATACACTTCAATTTTATTTATTTATATAGATAAGCAAACGTTTAATGTACAGAAATGAATACGAATTCAATTGTAAATTTATTTTATAGCTCCGAAATAAGTATCAATATTAACAAAATAATTCGTTTTTAATTTTTAAAATAAGAATTTATTCTATATTTGGGCCTTTTATAATTTTTTTTCTTGAAGCAAAGTAGCCGGATAAAAATTATCATAAAATTCGTGGCACACAGTGGGCATTATGAATTTGAAATCTACAAAAAAAAATTATGAATATTAAAGTTACAGCTAAAAAATCAATGACATATATGGTATCTATTACTTTATAATTGAAAAATAAAATCCTGTATATATATATATATATATATAGTTATGTTTACTAACTTTGCATACGAAGTATGCGGCATTTATGAAATGAATTACAAATTACATGGTACCTATAATTATTTCAGAGTTATTCATTAAATGTATTAAAAATGTAGAGTAAACTGTCACAAGTATCCGCGTAATTTTCTTGAAATGAATGTTTCCTAGATAGTTGGATGAATTTAAAACTCATGATATATTTGGCTAATCGTAAAAATGAATGCATTAATTAAAACTTCATTAGAATTAAGTGAAGTTCATTTGTGTAGCACAAGTGTAAACCCTTTCATTGAGAGAATTCGTGAAACATGCCATTAACAAGCGAAGTATAAATTCTGCTTAAAGCGGTAGGAAACCATTAAAGTACATATCTCATTTTCTTTTAATTTATTAATAAATTGACAATATCTTAATTATTTTTAATAAACAGAGATTTGTTCAATGTATTTCTTGAATATTTTTCAAGAGGTACAATATTACAAAATGTATGTATATTTATCGTTTGAAGCTTCATAGTGTAATAGCTATACAGGAGTTTTTTTAGTGAAAATAAAAAAAATTCGTAAGCTTAATATGAAGGATTTTCTGTATGTATTCTTAGGATAGAAATGCATTGAAATGCTTTGGATAGAATTAGACTTAAACATTCGGGAAAGTTTGTTACAATGAACACATAGTACTTGGTAATGATTTGTCAAAAATTTAATTATTTATGAATTACAAATATGTTTTTATGTCATTTATCTATTTCTGTAAGAAAAATAGTCTCTTTACAAGTACTGCTAGACATTGTACCAGGCAATTTAAGAAATCTGGCTAAAGGAAGCATGAAGTTATTTTTATGAAATTTCATATATTGACCGTGAACAAATATTAATAGGTATACAAGAATACTTGAGTAAATATTCCAAACTCTATTTTTTCCATTGTATATATATATATATATATATATATATAACAAATATAATCTTATTAAAGACATTTATCATAACTTAGAATGTTCTATTTATTCAAATGAAGAAATACGCTAGTATTAAACTCGATTGCAATAAGTACAATTTGAATTGTTTTGATTTGATATTTAGTGTCAAAAAATAACAATTAAATATTTGTTTAGATTATTTGATTTGTATAACATATCTTACTTTTCTCCAGTTTCCTATCGGTTTAATGATTTAGAAATGTTAAAAGAGAAAAACAGCATAATTATATCTATGTAAAATATAAATTAAAATTTTATTTCAAGCGCAAAAGAAAATGTTCTTGTAAATGAATAGATGAACAACAAATGTGTACTTAATTTAAAAATGCTTTATGTAACTTATATTTGGAGGGATTTTGTTTTGAATAAATTTAGTATATAACCAGCATTTCAAATATTAGACTTACTTAATAAATATTTCATTTTATTCTTATTTATTTTATGGAATAATTCTTTTTTAGATTTACTTACTTCCCACTTGCAAAATTATCTTGTAGTTGATAAATTAATTGCTTTCTCCAAAATCTTACTTTTAAAACAAGGATAAACTATATGTGCGTATCATTCTTCCATGATTCGTTGAGTGAATTAAATTTGATAAGAATATATTATTTAAAATATTTTTGTGATTATCAACTTTATTTTTTCACCTCCCGTTTCTCCTCTTAAATTAAAAATATTCTAAAATGCTACAGATAAATCTAACTTGTGGGATTATTATTTATCACCAAATATTTGCATAACAGTCATTACATGGCAATTTTGATCTTACCATGCAATGAATCTACAAAGCTCAACAAATTAAATAACATCGCGTATTATTTAAATTATTATAAATGGAAAAAAAAGTCTACATTTGAAATTTAACTCTCGCATTACTGATTAAACATTAATTGGAAGCCGTCGTACAAAATTTTTTCTCTTCTCCAATTCAACAGAATATTTTTAGGAGGATTCCAACAGCATTTTCTAAAAAAAAATTGATTTTCTAAGATGTACCTTGTTAACAGATAAGTGTAAATGTTAAGCTCTTAAGCCCATTTAAAATTAAAGACTAATTGAAGATTTCTGATTTTTTTATATATTTATATTAGATTTTGAAGGTTCGTACTCATTAAACTTTTACAGAAACTACTAGTATCCATTCAATAGAAAGTAATTTCAATTTATATGATATAATCCCTACCTTATTTAGCTTGTTTTCCATCACATTTCTTTCACGTTCCTGGAAATGTGTTTCTGTCAATTTAAAAAGTTTCAAGCACCCATTAATGTAGCAATGAAGGTCGTTATCATGAAATAAACTATAGTAGCTTTATTTTCATCATTTAATTAAATACTAATGTGAAGAGTTTTTCAGGATTAAGTGCATATAGCATCGTTGAAAATACGTAAACATAATCGAATTTTTGCATGTGTTAAAAAATGTCTTTTTGATGAGAGGGGGGGGGGTATCATTAAACTCGGTAAAAATTATTTATTTCTTTTAATATACTGCTGTTTTTAAAAATTGCAACACCATGAAGGAATCAGAATTAAATGAAATTTAATGCACAAACGACTTGTATTAAAACAAATAAATGACGAAATTTTCAAAGCAAGAATACGATATTATGTGTCTGAAATCAGTATTTCGTGTAGCCATCACATACTGAAATAATTTCTGCAATACGGCGTCGCATGGAGTCAGCCAGTGATGAGCAACGTTTGGGACGACCGCTCAGTGTGCGGACCGACTTGGCACGTGCCGTCATAGAGCATGTTATGGATGAAGACAGACGATGGATGCTACTGGAGTTAGAGAGGGCAAGTGGCATTGAGAAACGCGCAACAAACTTATCATCATGCGAACTTTATGTGAATGGTGTTGTCATTCTTTTGCACCGTGAAGGCGATATTGTCCTGTATACTGCCGTAATAAATTAGTGTGTTACGATATTTCAGTGTTATTTATTGTCCACACATGTAGTTAACACCTTGTCCTTTCGTCTGTATATTTCTCATTTTCAAACCGGACTGGTATCTTCAAGAGAAAAAAAAAATCATTGCCATTACTTTTGCCCCAACCCTCGTATATATATAGTATATAAAAGAGAGTTAAGTTGGAAAGGATGCTTATGTATTGATTTTTAATATAAGAATAAATTCTTTACTTTTATTTTGGAAAACCTTTGCACGAAGGTCAATTATTTTTAAAAACGAGTTTTACAGTAGTCGCATATGATGTGTAACATCTGACTTGTTATCATGGTAAATACGCAATACTGACTTTAATAATGAAAGAAATGAATCGGTTATGACTGGAAATAATTTTCTATCGAATAATTATATCTTTAATGAAACTTTTATTTAATTAACACAAGGAGTAATGCAGTTTTTTATCAAAAATATTTATTATTGTTCAATTTGGGGAACGCAGACAATAGATTTATGAAAACTAAAGTATGACACATATACTTGTGATTTCAAAGTATTTAAAAATCGTTGAAAAATGGCGTCAATAACAGTGCCACTGTTAGTTGTCGAAACATTTCGATTAGCGTTCATTTCGAGCTTGAGTTCATCTTTCAGAAAAGCTATGAGCGGCTCAGCTTCTGGCAAACTGAAATTAACGTTAAAATCAATACTCAAAATCATGGGAAGCGAGTGATAGTTTTTTTTTTTTAAAAGAGCAGAACCACCTTCGAACTGTTTGATTCGGAGAAATGTATGCGAACACCAAAATGACAAGACTTGCTGGTCTATGCGGTAGGCGGACGTCTTAATTGCTACTACAGTTGGACCCCCAGACGAGGGTAGCGAAGAGACACCATCAAGCGCATGCTAAAAATTAGAAATATTAGAGAAAATCAAAAAATACCCGTTTACTTTTACCGTCTTTTTTAATCACAATTAAAAATATTATATTGACAGCGACAGGAGTTAACCTCAAAGTATGAAAATGATAAGCACTTAAATATTTATTCAAATAATTCCATATTACTTATTCCTATTTTTTTTAAAGAATGATGAGCTTTGTCAGACGCTTACCAGGAAATATAATTATTAATATATAGTTTACATATATATAAATATATCCTCAGAGAGAGATTTCACACACAACGAGTCCTGAGACTTTGATAATTGAGCATAAGAATCACAAGTTTATTCTGGATGAAGTCTAATAAGACTTGCTGGTATGTGCGGTAGGTGGGCGTCTTAATTTCTACTATAGTTGGACCCCGAGACGAGGCTAGCGAAGAGACACCCCAAGGCGCTGAATCGGTCAAATCAAACAGCGCACGCTCCCCCCGACTTCCTGTTACGAATTTCCGTCCCTTTTCACGAAATCACTCCAACAAATATCCAGCAACCGAGAGTAAAGATGTTACACATCAAAAAGAAATAAGTTTATAGTGTCGATTTTTTCACAGTACACGGAAGTGCAGGCAACACAGGCTTCGTGTGGATTCAAGGTAATTACACAACGATTTTCTCCCTCCCATATCTTGACGTATTTCTAATGTATATATAGTAGACTCTAGATAATTCTCTCAAACCTTCGATAATACGAACATCTCGATAATTCGAAGTATATGCTCGGTCCCTAGAAAAACTCTTGATATTTCAAACTAAAATAATGCGTTTTGGTACACTCAATATTTCGGAGTAAAATCTGTGGCCGGCTAGACTACAATACGCTATAATTCGAAGTTATTTTATAAAACTCTCGACAATTCGAACACTCATTATCATGTGCAGTCCTGTAATAAGCAGGTTGGAGCTAGCTTACAAGTTTTGCTTTGTCTCCTCTGTAAAGTAGCCCCTTTGATGACCAACTGACCCCTTTGTGTTTTCCGGTTCCTCAGGTGATAAGACACTTTAATTGTTTTCAATGGGGCAATAGACCAACTGCACCTGTTGTCAGTCGTCCATATTTTTCGTTTTCATATGTGGTCTTACTATTCATGTGTTCAGAAAGGATGGTCCGCTATTGTGAAGAAGATATGCATAGGATTGTGTATGCATGTATTGAATGTATTCTTTTAATACAGGACTTTAACTTCTGTAAAATATTTATATTGTATAATATGTACTTTTTAAAAATACTTTTAAATAATTTTATACATATGTACAATTGTTGTTATATTACATAGTTTCAAATTTAAATGTGTAAGAAAAAAAGTTCTCTTCGCGTTTTTTGGGAATTTTTTTCTACCCTCCTGATAATTCGAAGGGTTTCATTAGTCCTTCGAATTGCCGAGAGTCGACTAGATATGTAAGTTTCGGTGAAATTGATCAAATGAGTAATCACGAACTCTCCACTGAAAGAGAGAAGAAGGAAATGAGAATGATAAATTTAAACATATAAAAAAAGTGTTTTATACTAGCTTTCTTTGAGACGCAAAAGCTATTTGGAACTTAATTGAAAGTTTCTTTCTTGTAGATCAGTAGTAGTAAGTAATTTTAAGCAAACATGGATTATGTTACATATATTTAAAAAAATTTCTATTGCATTTGAATTTGATATTATTTCTTATATTAATATACTATTCAATAATCGACTCTAAAGTTTCAAATAAAAAACTATGTAGGTACAGTCAACTCTCGATGATACAAACCTCTCACTAATTCGAAGCATATGCTCAGCCCCTAGAAAAACTCTTGATAATTCGAACTAAGCAATACGTTTTAATGCACTCAATCGTTCGAAGTAAAGTCTGTGGCTGGCCAGAATAGAATACGCGATAATTCAATGTGATCTTATAAAACTCTCGACAATTCTAACACTCACTATCATGTAGAGACCTGTAGCACACAGGTTGGACCTTATAAATTTTGTGTTGTTTCTGCTTGTTTCCTCTGTAACTTTGTCTCGTTGATGTCCATCGGAGTTGACTCCGATAACTCTGACAGAAATTAAAGTGTCACTAAACAAACTACGCAACTCTTTCCTTGAAAATAATGTTGATGCAGAATTTTTCAAGCTTCGATTATTCTAGAAAACTCTTTTGACAAAGTTAGATTGAATGCCATAAAACATAGCAAAAAAAACAGATTTTTTTTGTTAAAAACATTTAATATGTAAAATATGTATTCTTTTAATACATGACTTTTAACTTTTGTATAATATTTGTATTGTATGTAATATGAGCTTTTCAAAAATAATTTAAAATAATTTTATACATATGTGAAATTGTTGTTTCATTATATAGTTCCAAATTAAAATGTGTTAGAAAAATTTCTCTTCAGGCATTTCTGGAGTTTTTTTCCTACCCTCTTGATAGTTCGAACTTTTGATAATTCAAAGTTTTGCATTGGTCCCTTCAACTTCAAATTGTTGAGAGTTGACTATATATGATTCAATAAATTTGAATTCCTTCTAAATTGTAAGTAAAAATTTGGAAAATAACCGTATTAAATTCCTCATTTATAGTTAATTTTTTTAGTTAACACCGGGAAACAAATGAAAGAAATTCACCAGCCCTTGGGATAAAAAATTATTTTTTTACAAATATATAGATTACGCATGTAGCAACTTGTGTTAGTTTTCATTCATGTTATTTTCAGATGAGAATAATCTTAAAATTTATTTTTTCCATTAATTTTCATATTCACAAGAACATTATTATTTAATCTTTCTTTTAAAAAAATATCTTGCAAATTTTAATTTTTTATTGCACATAAAGAGTAGACATATATAAAGTTCTGCAATGCGTATATAAAGGTTTATAAGTAAATATTCATGTTTCATTTGCCAAAATTTTTTATTTATAACTTAAAAGTAAAATCATAATTGTTTTTTATTAGCGCGTTTTTCACGTAGTGTAAAAAAGCGCTATTAGGATGCAAATTTCGTCTTCGTCTTCGCTCCATATTTTGTCGTACCTTTTTCTCAGCCAATAAGCAACCAATTCACCTCGGGTTTTCAGCATTGGGTCGCATTTGTGCCCTAGATGAGCCGAATCATACTTAAATTTAATAATTTTTAATTTTTTAAATTTTTTATATGTATAGTATTATTTTCTGTTAGTAAAAAGTTCATTAGTTGCATTATTGTAAAATACAACATGTGAAAAACGCTCTAAAATTACTTGGCTATGCCAATGATTGATATCTTGTTTATTATTAAATTGAATTATAAAGTAATTTTTAACATGGCTTTATGCAGTAAATGAAGAGTAAAATTGTAAATTTAAAACGAATTTTCAAAATTTATTTTTGGTAAAACTTTATTAATAATTGTAATTGAAATTCCTTTTGAATCTTTAACATTTAAAAACGATTTGTCAATATTTTTGAAATAAAAATGCCATTCATAAATTTTCATAATTGTAAAAAATTTTAAAAAGAAAATTATTTAAACAAAATTATTTTTTTCTAATATAAATAAAAACAGTTTAATTTATCTCAAAATGTTGATAGCATCACATAAACTTGCAGAAACTTAATTGTGAACTAGAAATTTACGTTACTGATGTAAATTTTAGCAGCATGAGGAAATTAACAGTAATTTATATCTATATCTTAGAAAAACCTATACTTTCAAAATATTGTATGTTGATTTATTTAAAGTTTAATCCTTATACTTGCGAATTACTGTTTGAATTTTATTTAATACGCATAAATTAAAACAAACTTCTTTTATTAAATTTTGTAATAAATTTTATTGTTTAATTTTGATATGTTCCGTTAATGAATTTGTGAGTAAAATAATTAGTTTTTAATTTATGGGAATCTTCTTTTGGCTGTTAAATGTGATTTAAACTAGTTTTTTGCATAAATTAGAATTTCGTGGTAAATTAATTTTTTTGTACTACTGAAAACTGCTTAAGTGTAAACTAGTGAAGAAATATTTTATGACAATGTACTATTTTAAATTTATTATAAAAGGATTGGATTGAAAATGTTGCGATTTGTCAGTTTATGTATTACTATTTTTAAGAAGAAACTTAACAAATATGCTCGTTATAAAAATGCTCTTTTATTCATTGAAAAAATTCACATTTTGATATTCAGAGGCAGTGAATTTAAATATTTTTAGAACTAAAAAGCACACTAAAAAAAAATTAAATGTTACAAATTTGTCCTCAAGATAAAAAAAAGAAAGAAATATTAGGAGAAAAGCCTTTTTCTTTTTACTGGCACTGGACCATCTTAATTCGGATAAAAATATTCAAGATTTATCTTTCATTCATCATTTTATTATTATTTACAGGACGTTATAAGAAACTTAAACTAATAAATAAATAAATAAAACAAATTCAACTTTATTTTCCTCTTTTTATTGATCCGATCACAGATGCTCAAAAGCACATAAAATGACTTACACATCTGTTTTTAAAAACTCTAACTATTTCCGTCTCCAAAACAAAAGATTTAAAAATGAATTGTCTCTAAATCTTTTTAATGTACGTCTGCAAGAAATCGAGTTATTTTAAAATATATGCTATTTGGAGGGGAAGAGTCTATCAAATTTTTATTTCAACGCACCAAAAGAGTTTTATCTTTTATCTTTTTTATTATTATATTTAAAATACATTACTTTTAAATCTTCTTATAATGAAATAATAAAAATATTTCCGTTTTTATAAATTTTATTTAAGTAAACCTTGCTCTCTTCCTTGCAGGTATTTAGAAAACTGAACTTCTGGAAATGATTGCTCTGATGTACTTTAAATATATATATATATAATATGCTTTCATATTCATTTTTCTCAGTAATCTTTAAGATAGACAGCAGTAATCCTCTTGGGAAACCAACATCCATTAGATTATGAGAAGCTGAATGATTTGGAAAATGATGAGCTACATTAAATATCCCTATTATGAAAAAGTTGAGTTGAAATAAACATTTATTTCCCCATAAATTTGCTTATGCATTATTATCTTCAATAAATATAAATGAAATATTTTCTGACTTTTAAGCAGTGGTGTAGAATTAAGTTCAAGACAGATGTAAAAATATTGTTGTAACGATTAAACACAAATTTCTTGCGGATTTAGAGTTATTAGTAGGAGAACAATTGAAATAAAATGGTATATACCAGGGGATGTAAACCTTTATAGATCTACGGGGAATTTTTTTCTAAAAAAATTGTTAATGAAGTATAGACGTGCCTTCAAATATGTTTATGTGATTATTGGGAAAATAATAAAACTAAATACTAACACCTAAAAACTATTTATTATGAAAAAACTACATTTTACACTGTATAGTAGTAAATGTTTTAGTTATACTTGTAATTTAAATGATGTAAAGTAACATTAGTGTGACTTCTGTTGTTGCAGAGCAGATAAGAAACATCATTTTAGGATTGTAAGATGTTACTTTTAGCAGAATACATGAATTGAAAAAATCTGCTAAACGGTTTATATAAACTAGTCTTTAATGTTAGTCATGTCTTAGAAAAATGACTCACAGAAATAGATAAATGAAAATGTATTTAAAATAACAAGAACCAGCTCCTCCAAGCAGTTAAATGTGTTTGGATTCCATTTTACAAACGATGTTCTACATGCAAGTTTTTCAGAACATAAAATACACACCACTTTGTTGCCTTTAGTAGCCATGCTATACTCCTCGGTCCATCTTGTTTGAAATTCTCTATTACACTATCTTGTACATATTCATTTAATTATTACTAAATTAACAATGTTAAATAACGGTTATAGATCGGAAATATTTTTAAAATACAGTAGTATCAACGAAATTTTTTTTTACTATGCTACGCTTAAGCAAACTTAGCATCATTAGCAATTGCAGTCCACGACGTAACTAAGGCAAAACAATAACAAAACGAGTGTGCACCCAGCCGCACCGTGATCAATCACTCGCGTTTGATCGCAAAGCTCCATGGTGAATTTGTTATTTTGAACTAAAATATAAACCCGTTTAGATCGTAGGAAGTTCCCAAAATATTATGACGCATGCCATCAGTGGCACTCGTGCGATAGGCTCGCCATCCCTGGTACATACCATAAGAATATACGATACTTACATTTCAATGCTTTTAATTTGTTTAAAATGTGGATTAAATAAATAGTTACATTAGACACATTTAAATAGGGCTATTCTTCACTAAAAAAGCTTGCCCAATTACGAAATCACGTAGTATGCATGGCTGATGTCTGTAAAGTATTAGCACACTGATTTTTCCTCACGTAGAGTGTTTAGCGACTTAATGGAAAACGTGGATTATTTATTAGATTTTGATAGGGCCAGACAAGTAAGATTCACTGCTTGGGAACATTGATTTTAGAAAGGGCGTGTTTGGTGGGCTGCTTCCTAACAGTCGTTGTGAGTACTTAACGTAACTTGTGTAAGGGTGTGGAATCGACAAGTCACCAAACGGCGTTTAATTGACTACAGTGGGTTGATTCCTGAGTTAAGAAGGAATTTTTGCACAAAGTTCGCCATATCGGTAGAGCACAACAGCTGATATCACTGCAACTACAGCAATGGAGACTCAGACGGTTCATTTCAACACACAGTACAGAGTACACTGCTGCAAAAGAGATTACGCACTAGGTGCTCGAATCGTATCCCTACGCTAATAGCAACTCATGGTCAACATCACCTGCAATGGTTCATGGCACATGCGGATTAGACGATAAAAAATGTTATTTGTTCAGCCACTTTGAAAACCCCGTGTGAAAATACGCTGATTTCCAACAAAAACTTTGGCCCCTGCGTGCAGAGCTGTTCGTCTATGAGGTGATGTCGCTGATATTATTGTGTGCGTAATGTTTTCATTGGGCACGCGTTAGGACTCATCCTATCCCTAAAACAATATATAACGGTTGTACCTTATGTGAACATTATTTCAAATCAGGATAAAATCCTTTAGTGACAAAAATGTTATCAACGGTGCGTTTATCAATAAAATAATACACCTTGTCATAAGGGTTGAATTCGAGGAACATTCTGGGGAATTACGAGTCATGTTTTGGCCATTGCATTGTCCTGACACCGAATCCAATTTTACATTTGAGTTTTCTCCTAGAAAACTGACTTCGTGCTGCCATGCTACTAACTTTCAACATACTGGAATTGCCAGAGCAGTTGGTGAGTGCCAAATACCCCAGACTATCTATTAGGGCCTTGTCGAGTCAATGACTCTTTGGATGTTGGCATTTATTATGGTTGTTCAGTATATGTATACATATATTATTTAGCATAAGGTTGGGCAATTATTATGGTTCTAGGATCACATTGTGAAAGTGGAAGATACCGGAAAGCCACAACTTTTTAAAATGTTTGCATTCGTTAGTTAACTTAACACATTAGAAAACTTGTACAATACAAAGAAATTAAAAATATGTAATTAAAATAAAATACTTTCAGTGTTTGTCTATTTTATTTATAGTGCTAATTTCATACCTATAGCTGGTAATACATTTAGTTTTAGGATCAGTTTACTGAGACAAATGTACCTGTCACACTTTTGTGCAGTTTGTTTGAAATATGTATTGAGGTTGCTGAAATTCTCATCACACTCTTCAAGTTATTGTCAGCTAAATGGCATCTATATTTACTCTAGTTAATTTACATGCAGGAAAAACTATTTACAAATATATGCTGACCCAAATATAGTGAAACGATTCCCTATAACTTTGGTTAGCTGACTGTTTTGTTGGACCGTAAAGAACTCTTTGTGGTTCGTATTTGGCCTACGATCCGCTATTTTCCCATTCCTGATTTAGAATAAAAACTAGCAAATGATTAAGACTCGAAAGACGAATTACTTCAGAAACTTTCAATACATCAAAAATGATTTGATATACAGTAGGCAAAAGGGTATTCCACACACACATTATCAATTTTTTAGATCTTTATTGGTGAACGATTATAATTTTTAACAGTTGCTATTGTTTACTAGACGATAAAAGTATTCAATGAACGAGATGCCATATAATTATGCGAAAACACTACAACTTTGGACAACAGTTTTTCGCCAGATTAATGATCATCTCAAGCACATAAAATGTTTTTCTTTCTTTAGAGGTAATTACAAGTAAATTTAATGGTCCCTTGTCTATTAGGCGAGTGAAATTTACGATGCAATAAATGGAGTTCTATCTAAATAATAAACGTGGTCAAGAGAAAATTTTGAGTAACTAAATCTCAGTTAAGCAAACTCCATTCGGTCCAAAGCGATAATATTTTAACTTATAGTTAGGCTTAGGTAAATTACTTAGAATAATAAACAGATCATTCTAAAGTTCGAAAAATATTATTTCGACTTTTTTATAGATATTTTAATTGAGATGTAAAAGTTGGATACACTTTTGTTGAAGACCCTATAATTGCAGATTTTATATGAACTAATACTAATAGATTAAATATGAATTAAGTTATTGAAATCAGTGTAAAAATATATGTTACTGGTTGTAGAGGAAATAGCATTACATACATGTTTGAATGCTTTTGAAATCATTCCAGTTTTATTAAATTAAATTAACCTTATTTATTTTGTATCATAACTTGCTATTCAATTTAATTTATATTGCTTCTCAGTTCGAAGCCGTGGCTTTAATTACGTTCTTTGCAGATGCAGTATTTCAAGTAAAGGCAGAAAAATAAACTTATTATATTTTGTGTACACTTGATATTTTGAAATTACTTTTATTGTAATAAGCAATAGAATTTTACATGTAACACAGTTAAAAAAAATTAAGAAAAACGGTTTCTTAAAATTTTCAGTTAATGAAATTTATATAAAAATTAAAATTATAATTTTTATTTGCCATTTATACACAGCTGCGACGAGTTACTTGAAATTTAATCTTGTTTTCCCCCTACTATACTGCAAGTATTATGAAAAAAGTTTCGTTCCTAGTATCACAATTTTAAAGGTCAAGGATATAATTATTATTATAGTTGATAAGTCTATGGTACATGAATAATATTCATTGGACAAAAATTCAATTTTATTCAGAAATATGGCAAAAGGAAAAGATAAACCCAAAATAATATTTTGTTAATTGTTTTCAAATCTTCAGAAGTTTTGAATGCTGTACATAAAGGAACTAGTGAAAATATGAATTTCAAATATCACTGAAACTTTTTTGCTGAACAATTACAATATTCTAGCTAAATAAGTACTTGACTGAAAATGGAATATTTGAATCTACATTTTTCAATATTTAATTAAGCAAGTACTCTCTTTTTATCGTCTTTCAGAAAGGAAAATGAACAAATATACATTCAAATGTGAATTAAATTTTATTTTAAAGTATGCAAAAACGTTATAGTGAAATATTTCGTAAAATTTTCGAGTTCAATTGGGAACTATAAGTGTGTCTTAAAAGAGTTGATCACTAATTAGATACTATTCCGAAAATAAAGGGAACGTTTTTGAAGAATTTTAAATATTTATTATGCATATTTATGAGTAAAAAGATAGGAATTTACTTCTATGGAAAATAAATTAAATTTAGCTTCAAATATGATTGGATAAAGACTAATTTTTAAAATTCAAAAGAGCTTCAAACGTGCACTAAACTTCTAAGCTATCTCTTCAAACAAATCAATAAATAGTATAAAAATATAATAAGACTTTTTAAATGCAGTACGATTGTACATAGTAAAGGAGAAATTAATTTCATGATTTTCAAAACTTTTTCCTAAGTCTGCTCATAAACTTCCAAATTCCAAGTAAAGCATTTCTGATTCCTTTCTAGAATTACTTAAAAAATAAGTCTTATTAAAGAGTTTATCATTTTACTAGTACAAAGAAAGATTTTTGATTAAAATGAAGTTTAACTTTCATTTAATTTTTATGTATATTAATTTGCCTTCGTTGAAATTTATGATTAAAATTGTCAAGAATTTCATATTTGAAATTATGAACGAGAGTAGTTAACAAAAAAAAAACATTTTAAACCCAATATAATGTCATGTAACAATAAAACCTACAGGCTTAAAATTCTGAAACAAATTTTAAAAGGTAATGGAAACATTCATCTGTAATTGTTTTGAAGCAAACGAAAATAAAATAATAAAGATTATTTATAATTTAATAAACAATTATCTGAAAATATAAAACCATACAAAGAATTTGTTAAGTAAAAAGCAACTTACTTATTACTTAAATAGAAATAATCATTTTATAAATTTTAATGCATGTTATCCAAAAAATAAAATATACAAATAAATTATTCGGTTCATAATATATAATTGTTTGATTCATAATATATAAATAATTAAAATATGTACTAATTTAAAATATATAATAATGTGATTAATTATATAATGTAACCATCATTTTAGCTTGGGTTATATTTCAAAATTATATTTAATATTGTCGTTCAGTTAAATTTCTAGGTAACAGTTAATCTGTTTGTTAATTATTTATTTCAGCTGTAAAGTAATTTAAATATTGTAAAGTAGTTGACTCTGTCTGGGCATTTACTAACAAACATTTTTACAAATATGCCATATATATTGTTAAAAATCATTCTGTAGTTGTACAGTTTATCGTTACAGTTTTAATAGGCTCTTGTTTTGTACTTCTAAATAATTTGTTTCATTTCTAGCAGATTTCAAAATCATTATGGCGTTGTGTGGGACTAAGGTATTAAATTACAAGCTGAATGCCATACAAAGTTACATTTTGATTATGACTCAAATTTAAGATACTATTACTTTGTTCTTTCCATATGCTTATCTATGATGTTTAAAAGCAAGAAAAATGAATGCACTACTTTACTTCTTCTTTTGAAGAAATTCCGAAATATTCTCTTTTATATTCATTACTTTTTTAAGGATTTCACCCCCACCCTCAAACTCGTATATCATATTTCCATAAATAAACTTTAATATATTATTTTTTTAAATGTTCTCTTTTATACCATCTTGTGTCCTTAATCAAACTCATTCATAAAATTTTATTATTTAAATTTTTGAAATTTTGCTTGCAGAAATCTTTTTTACTCTTCCAGGCCAAAACTTTAATTATGATTTTTTAGTGTTTCATAGGAATAGCAAAAAAGAGCAAAAACTTAATATTGATTCATTTTACAGAAAGTATTTTCCAACAGTTTTCAAAAAAATGTAAATTTATGCTTTCAAAATTCAGAAAATATCAAATAATTTAATTAAAATACTGTTCATTTATACTTTTTTTAATAAAAATACCAGAACTTGATACAAATGAAATCATTTAAATTATTTATCTAATGTGTTCCTATATAAACTTTAATTTCAGGAAAGGAAATCAAGGAACTGCAGTAAGGATGGTTCTGATCCTTTAGAGTGATTCCTAAAAATAAGCTTTTAATGTCTCGCATAGCTTTGATAAACTTAGTCAAGGTTTATTATACAGTTTTTCTTTGTAATAAAGACCTATATAATTTGAGAATAGTTGTTCAATATGTTAACTTAATATTTTTCAGTTTAAAGTGAACAAATCCGCAATGCGAAATTTTAAAATGATAAGGTTATTTTTTGAAAAGGCTTTGGCTACTTTACCCCAAGACGTGCTTATAATAAATATATATTTAAAATATAATCTGTGTACATTAAAAACCAATATGATATTCCGGAGGTCTAGATATTTTTGGCTGGGAAATATCTTAAATTTAGGAGCGTTTGTGAAGTCAAGTTGAATGTGAAATTCGTTTTTGGAAATTGTTTCTTGAAATGTCAAAAATGAATACTGCAAATGTTAATGTGTGTGAAATGTTATATAGTGTGACTGCTACTTATATATTATACCGTCAGAAAGTTTCGTCAAATTAAAAGATTTTACCAAATATTGCGATATAAAGCAAAAAGTAGGTGCCGTAATAATATCGATGATAGCACTTGGCGTTATTTTTGCTATTGCAGAAATGAGTCAGCGGTATAATACGTAATACCGTACTTTTTATTATGAGTATGTAAAATATTGAATGACAAGAAACCGGGTTGTGTCGAACTGCAGAAGAAGAGATATAAGACACATTATATGAAGAGAAATATAAGATAAGATAAGACTGTAAAAGTTTATCTCTCAATGTTATTTTTTTAGAGGAATCTTAATTATTTAGGTTTTTGAGTTGATATAATTCAATTCGATTCTTAACATTATCATAGAATGCTGAAACAAATGATTTTTATTAATTGTTGTAAATAATTCGTAGAGTTATTGCCGAAGGGTATTTTATTTCTGATGATTATCAATGAAATATCTTCAGTAACTAAATATATCATGCACAATTTACTTATAAAATAGTTCAATTAATTTTTTAATTTATAATACATAACATTATTGATTTACACAGTCAATGAAAATAAGTAATTTAAAATATAAGTATCTTGTTTAAATTATAAAGTCCTACAAAATATTGCTAGCAAATTAATTTTTTTGTTACTTTTTATCTTTTGACTAAACTTTCCAATAAATTTTTAAAACATACATATCGATTAAGTAAGATTTACTTACAATTCATATTTTATCTTTCAGTTATATTTTTTATTTAATTAAAACTCCTTATAAATTGAATTTTATTAAATTAAAACCTTATAAATTGAATTTTATTAAATTAAAACTTCTTATTAATTCTTTTACATGTTATCAGAATATGCCTTCAACGATTAAATTTAAGTGTTTCGTTTATTAGAATAAATATTATGATGTATCTTATTTTTTGTTGTTTTTGCTTATCTTCCGTTGTCTTGCGATGCCGATCAAGCTGCAAAAATCTATTTATTCCAAGTAAGTATAGCGCAATAAGGGGATTGGAGTAAAGATCTTATCTAGAAAGGCTCAAAAAAGCAAGAATATGCTCTGCAATTCCCTCATGAATAAGGCATTTTGTACATAGAACAGAGACTTTTTTGTTCTCATAGAACAAGAAGTACTTGATAGGGACACTGGAAAGTCGAAAGGGTGCTATTTGAGAGACTCTCATTACAATCGAGAGGGAGAGAGCTAAGCCTCTTCTTTTCTCTATATAACACTCGTGTGGAAGGTTTTGACCACACTGCCCAAGTTCTTAGCTTTTTGAGAGAGTATAGTTCTAGTTAAGTAAAGGAAATAGAGAGAAGAGGGAGTAAAAACATAATACACCCTTCCCCCTCAATTAGTTCGTCTGACAATTTGTTTCTAAGACTATGTGTATAAAAAGGAATATTGTGTTAAGGAAAAAATGGCTTTAGCTTGTAGAAAATTGGAACGTTACTGTGATCACCGAAGATGAACTAGTTGCTGAGAAGTTGAACTGGATTGAGACTACCGGATACAATTCACAGTTCCAGTAAAGTCCTATATATAGTAAATAAAAACTTTCTTATAAAATTTTTAGAAATTTTTTTTCTATATTGATGTTCCCGTATGATTGCGTTAAATGTTAATGTGCATGAAAAAAATTAAATAATAATTATGTGCTGGGAAAGAACACGTATGACATGTAATTTGGGGAAACAAAAACTTGTCATGGTACCTCTTCCTTATGTTGGTTGAGATGAAGATCACGCTCTGAAATTGATTCACGGAGGGATCCGAGCGCAGTATAGAAGTGAAAGATTACATAGGACTTGGAATGATTATAAATGTTCAATTGCAGTAATTTACTTTTTTAATTAAGTTAAACTATAGAAATAAGTACGCGATATGAGAACAAAACAAACTAAAGGCTAAATATCCATTGGTACTTATCTGAAATGAGATGGGAACGCCTCAAAAACTCCTCTCAAACTTGCCAAAGAAAATTCCTCCGAGATCTTGTAACTTACAAGTGGTAACGCAAATATGATTCGGTCACTTATTAATATGTCTGTATTGTCCATTGTAACTTATATTTTTCTTTATCTCTCTTGTCTAAATCAGACCAGATCTATGAGTTTGTTCACCCTTAAAATATCTAAAACCGAAATAGGCTCTCCAAAAGGTCATTTCGTACCAGGTCAACGCAACCAAGAACATGTTGCGGTGCAGCCTCTGTATATCATTACACTTGGTGCAAATTGAAAAACTCTTGGCACCATGAGAGAATCTGAGGGACTTTAAATGCCTCTTAGAAATTTGAGCTAAAGTAGTTTGATCTCTCTTTTCATCTTTAAAACTGATTGCGACGTTTCTGGGAATTGACTAAGATACCGCGGATGCGGTTTCGATTGTTTCCAAGGGATGTTTATGGAAGCCTTACATTTGGAGTATAGTTCAAGTTGAGTCAGAGTTTCCTCGTTGACCTGAGTCATTGAAGTACCACCCTTTTCAAGGTCATCAGTAATGTCATTATATTTCAAACTCACATCGGACGGAATCTACCGCAGTTGAATCACGGCAGAACAAGACAGGGACTTGAGTTATCAATAATATTTATTCCCTTGCTGGTTTCCAATTAGTCTCCAATTGTTTAAATATTGAATAGCACTTCAACTGTCTGAAAGTATCCAGATTTCGCCAGTTAAATGACGCTCATAAATACAATCTAGAGCCATGTCAATGTCAATCAATTCAGATCTGAATAATGAAACAGTGATCGGCATTTTCCTGCGTTTAAGCAGTATTTCTTGATTTCCAAATTTAATAAATGCTCCGCTTCTAGTGTATTCTTGATTCTAGCCACTTTCTGTATAAATAAGAATAGCACATATACTTTTGATAGAACCATCTATTACATATGATTATCTCATTGACTACTTATATACTATTCGGTAGTAACGCTCATTTTCAATGATGTGTTGATGTAGCTTAAAGTGCGAATTTGGCTGGATGGAAGAAAACAGATCTAGAGAAGTTAAATCTCGTGTATAAAGCATTGTTACAAAATGTTCGTAATCAATTTTGATGCTGAAAACTAAACTGCTGATCTGATTCAGTTTACTCGAACTGCAATAGAATTTTTTACTCTGAACTTTAATTTTTGTTTGCTTTACCCCATAACCTGTCGAAGAAAATATAAGAAATTCTGCCACAGTGCTACTATTCTTCGCATAGGTGCGCTTTGTTTGCGGTTTATTGGGAGAGAAGTAGAAACGAGTTTTTAAGCCTAAAAATTGTTTACTTTCACTTTAAAAAAAGAAAAAAGATAAAACTATAAAACTAAAATACAAAATTTAATGTCTAGAATCACTATATAATTTTTTAAAAAATATTACTTATCTTTTGTGCTATATATCCTTAAAGATGGTGAACACATAAACCAGCACCTCATTCAATACATTGACAGCGTACAAAGATAACCACTTGCCAGACTTATTCGTACAAAAAATTAAAACGTTCCTGTTACACATGGCAAGGGGAAATGAGAGTAAATAAATTATATAGAAATGAGCACACTCAAAGGAAAAAACAAGAAACACTGAGATATGAATTTCATCGTTCCTGGAAAATGCCCATTCAAATTTTTTCTCCACCTTTTCTCCGAAATAAGTAAATTCCTTAGTTCTGTCGATGTAATTTTATTGTATTCCAAAGTCGTGGTATAAGTTTTAAACAGACTAGCACAATGCAAAATGTCCTCTTTTGAAAGGACGAGTATACAAGTCCAGGGTACTAAAGGCACCAGCTCAGGACGTGTAAACACGCCCGGGGCACTTAAGGGTTTGAGTAATAATTTTAGATATTATAATCGATTATTAATTGAATCCTATCCTTATTAATTGAATTATATTGCTAAGAGATCAAAAAATAAGAATATTTTGTTATAATCATTAAATAGAACCGATGAAGTTTAACTGCTATAAATACCTAATACGATTTTTTGGACATGCATGGTTTTAAAGATAATTCTCAAATGCCTTTTTTGTTCTCTTTGACGATCTCAACTTTTATACTTTCCTCAACCAGAAGCTCTTACAATCGTATGATTTCCGGTAGATATTTCTGTAATTCGCCAGAATACGCTAATAATGCAATATTGCATCATCTTGTTTAAAAAAAAACGTGAACGTGGCGTATATTTTTTTAGAAAATAAGGTCGTGGTCAATAATACCCTTCTCGTTAGGCAAGAAAACTAAAAATTAATTATCATATGGTGCCTTAGAGCGCTCAAGATCATTATGAATCTAAGCAAAATGCTTCGAGAGAAAATTTAAGAAAATTCTTACATATATATACATAACTCCTTATTTATTTTTTTTAAAAAAAGGGAAATAGAAAATGTATAATATTCAAGCCATACGATACGCAAATATTTTGATTTCAATTTTATTATTATTATTTTTGTGTTGCTTAACATTTAATTTCCTCCAATATTTCCCGATTTATTACGAGTTTTTGTTTAAGCTATACCCACATTACACAAGAGAGGGGATTAAACATTATGGATTTTCCTCTCAATACCCACCAAAGTGGCCACCTTGCCCTATCCCGCATTCCCATAATCGAAAGTAAATAGCTTTTCCTAGATTGATTTGGTAAAGTGACTCATTCGAGTGGGGAACTTGATCATCATAGGAAGACAATAAGTCTAACATCGATCCCCATATGCCCCTTATAGTGTTCACAATTATCACCCGACACTAGCCCACAATCCCCCTTAGCATAATCTTCTGATCGATAGCATTGTTTGAGACCTTGATGTCATATTTATGCAATGATATTCCGATGAAATTTCCAATGAATTATGCTTAAGTGGAATATGTCCAGATACATATACAAGTTCAAAACGAATGTAGTTATCATGAAATTTGATCGGGATATCGAAAAAAATTGATTGCTTGAAAATACTTAACAATGTTTTAGGTTTCAAATGACATCAAAACGTTGAAATTATTCGGAAATATTTTTATAGTAATAAGAGTCTTACTTACAAGAGCACAAAGGAGATTACATGTTTCCAAATTTCTGAGTTAAATTTCAGAAGAATCATTTATTTGAATGTAAAGCTTTGTTTAAACAATCACAGCTCAACAAGGGATGAACCTACTTATTATACTAAAATTTGTATCTATAATCTATAAAATGTACAGCAGATGTTTTGACTTACCAACAAACTTATTAAATGTTAATGCAGCAGTTCACAAACTGTGGGGTGCGAGCATATAAATAAATTTCAAAATAAAAGTTTATTTAAAAAAATTATCTCACTAAAAGGAAGCAAAACAAAATACATTCTGACATAATAAAAACTACCATGCACATTTGCACTGATATAATATACTGATAAATACATCGGAACTGCGAAATGTATTTGATAATGATTTATCAAAACTAAATTTAATTTAATAATTGCTAGTATTGTAATTATTATAAAGTGTACGAAATATTTTTGTATTCAGTGTAGAAAATTCATCATCCACTCCTGCCCCAAACCCAAAGTGTGAGTTTTTACTAAGTTGTGCCTTTTGATTTAGCCATTTGACTTGAAGGCCACGAAGATTTCTTCTTCGGCAGTTGACAGCCATCCGGTTCAAGGTTCCTGGTAACTTTGGTACCTTCTTTAATTATAAATTATATTGAAATCTGTTCCAATTTAAAAATTAGAACGAATAAAATAACATAATACTTAAAAGTAGCTTACTTAAAATATCCATTGCTTGAAAGTAAAACATACAAAAATTAATACTTATCTTCATAATTTGTACGTTTTATAATTAATGTTGTTTTATAGCTTCTGTATAACGACCTAGCTATACAAAGTACATAAGTATTGCACATTCAATACCGTATGTACCTCCTTTCAATATGTTATTGTATTGAGGAAGTGCGTTGAAAATTATGACTGAAAATTGGGTCGTAAATATTTAAAGTCTGGGAAGCACTGTATTAATGACTTTAAAATACCGAAGTTTACTTCATTTTTTATGCTTCCTTCGTAGAAAATTTTGAAAGAATAAAAGTTTCTTCTATAAATTAATTAAATTTTGAAAATGAGAGTTTAATATGTAGTTCTTTTTAAAGCATTTCGAAAGTAGGACTTTAATTACAATTATCTTGTTCTCGTATATATATATATATATATATATATGCATAATTACGGACTTGATTTAATACATTTTGGTATTGAGGTGGATCTTTTTTAGTGAAATTTGCAATCATGGAAATGAGTTAAACATCCATATATTACTGATGAACAAACTGTGACTCGAAAAGAACCGCCCAAATACATATAGATAAACACGCGCACATTTAAGCCACATATTCAATACTCTTTGTTTACAAACGCATGAATTGTTTACTCCCAAGATCTCCTTTATTTATAGCCTTGGTGAATCAGAAGATGTTAGAATCGCATGGTCTCTGGTAAGACTATTCTGATTGGCTCAAATGCTCGGGTGATGCAAGATTGCATATTATTTATTTTAAAAAAGCTGAAGCTTCAGATAATGGGAACGTATGGTTATGACTTTTTCACAATATCGATAGATAGATAGACAGGTAGACATGTCGTGGCCCGAAGGTCGCAGATGTAAGAAAGTTCTAGGAAGAAGCAGACATGATCATAAAAATATCTACTTTATTCAATTTTTACAACTCTACGAATATGTACAATTTTACAACTCAACTAACTCTGAGAGCAATATGAAATCTAACCAAAAATCGGATGTCTAAATTATCGAACGTTCTTAATTGGAATGACGTTCCGGGCCATGATCCTTCTTAAAGCCCGATAGCACGGTCAGCTCCAAGGTTGATTACTTAACCACCTCCTCGTGGATTCTCTGTCAACTATTATACCTTAAGATGCGCGACCTCCAGTCGCTATTTACTAAAATTTGGATTTCAGCTTACGATCCACATTTAAACATTAACTCGCATACTCAACGACAGGCACTTAAATAGAAGTTACATTTATATAAAATCAAATCATGTCTGCGGAAAGCAGTTTTTAAACTAAAAATCACAGTTAAAGAATATTTTCCCCAACAGAATTAGTATAAGACCCGGAATGTAAAACCCATTGCAAACAGACAGACAAGAAACGCTTCAATTTTTCCCACTTTAGTTTCATTAATATTTGACACATGTGTTTTAAAATGTGAATTCAAAGTGATTTAAAAAACTTTTTTGTAAAAAAAAATTCAACTATTTTTAATCACGGCAAAATTTTTTATGAATGCATATTGGTATTGAATCACTAAAAGATAAGGATGAAAGTTTACAATGCACGTGAATAAATAATTGCTCATAATGAACTAAAAATTATAATACTAACAGTAATCTCAGAAAGAGAGAAAATACATGAATAAAAGCATAATAAAACACTCTCTTATTACAGTAGAATTTTTTTGCAAGGGTAAAGCTTTTTTGTTCATTTTTTGAATGCAAAAAAAAATATATATAAAAACGCTTAGGGTATTCAAATATGTAGAGAATAGCAGGATCCGAGGGGAAAGAATTCATATTTTTTGGCGAGGGTCGTTACCTTGACAGTAACGGGCATCTTTTTCAAAGAAAGCTTTAAAACAATTTTGCACTGTGATTCATGAACTGATGGAAAGGGAGCCCCATCCCTCTCGTTTCTTTCCCGAGATTGTTTCTTTTTTATAAAAAACAAAAATGAAAACTTGGCACTCAGTGCTTTTTTCGTATGTGAGGTTATATAAAATCATGTGTATTCAGAGATTGATTTCATCCGAGATAAATTTCTTTTTTAACATGTAATGTCTCTAATTATTTCTGTATATGAGGGTATGCTATGATTACTTTAAAAAATAGTATACAAAAATATATTTTATTAAACGAATTCCAATCGATAAAGACAATGCACAGGGAAAATATAAAAATATAAGTAATCTAGAAATCGAATGAAGTAAAGCGTTTACATTATGTGAAATTTTAAAAAATAAATTATTAAGTAATTTATCAAAACATGTATTTATTCAAATATGGCTGCACCACTATTTGGTGAATATTCTAAATCCTGAAAAAGTTCATTATGTAGAAAATTCATTAAATAGAGGTTCATCTTTCAATGTTTTTCTGTTCATGGTTCCAGGAAAGTGTTCTCAAATTATAGAAGTTCTTAGAATAGAGCAGGGGTGGGCAGACTATTCCAAGGTGGGGGCTACTTTTAATTTTTTCAAGGAGTTGCGGTCCACCCAGTGTCAGTGGCGCACACAAGGGCGGGGGAGGGGTCCAAGGTTCCGGACCCTCCCTCATAACCCTTCAGTCTTTTCCGATTCATTATAGTTTCATATAAATAGTATGTAAAATGTATTTGATCTTCATAATTTTTATTTATTTTTGTTAGTTATTTATTGAGTAATTTATTTTTCGCTGTTTTTTGTTTCTGACAATCGACAAAATCAAAAAAATACGTTTGGCTTTGTATTGAGATATGATACACGAGAATGGTAGACCTTCAAAAAACCCTCGATCCCCTTCACTCTAAAAATTCCTGTGCACGTTACTGCCCAATGTCGTAGGTGTGGGAGAGGTAAGGAAAATGTTATTATTATAACTTAATAATAAGTACGGAATATGTACTTATACCTAAAGAACTAAAATTAAAAAAAAAACACTTTTGGAACCACGTTTAAAGCAAGACGCAAGATGCAAACATAATAATAGTCCCAAATATAATTTTTTCAAATGATTTATTTATTATGAAACAAAAAAAAATAAAACATTTTTATCTAAAGTTAGTTTTTGTTGTTATAGTCAGTAGAAGGCTTAATCTGCGTATCTTGAATTTTCCAAAAAATTACTAACTGGTAAAAGTTTTAAGCGCGGTTACCCCAAAATGTCTTGGCGGTCCACCGGTCGATCTCGCGATCAACGTAATGACTACCCCGGGAATAGAGGTTTATAAAATGGTGTTTGGACGGCATATACACAATTTCTCCAGTACACACCGCCATCACACATATACATACATATGCACAAGTGTATGCTATAGTGGCGTAACTAAGTATATTAGGCCCCCCTGCAAACTCAGGTTTTGGTCTCCAAGCCCAAACATGTACTGTGCATCAGTCAAGCTTTGGGCCCCCTAGAGTGAGTCCCCTCCTCCTTCATGAAGGGGTTGCGGGAGTGTGCGATACGCCACGTGTGTGTTATCAGTGGATAAATGTAACAGTCTGTGTTATAAGTACATAAACTTCTAATCAATTTTAAACGAATTACATTTTACAAAAAACACTAGTTAATTTGGAGAAAGTTGTATTGAATCTGAGGTTCTAAAAATATCTCAATACTTACCTGATATGCTTTTATTACATTTATCACACGGATATATGTAGATTCCTTTCCGACATCGTCTTTATTAAATTTGTATTAAGTGTAATTCTATATTTAAGCAGCACTTAAAAAGAGCAATTCCAAAAGAACTGTCTCTATATCTATATAATATTTTATAATATGGAAACTGCTTTCGTATTTAGAAGATATTTTAAAAAGCAGTCTTGTTAGTTTTACTATGACTTGTTAAAGTTCAATAATTCTTCTTCAATAGTTCAATCTTTTTTTAAATTTATCTACTTTAATAATTCAATGTTCAAATGTATGCAGCTTGTGTACAAGTGAAGAAATCTAAGTATTGTGTGGGGCGCATTCTACAAACTCAATAGGAGTTTAGTAAGCATCACTTGCATAGCTAGTCCTGAGTAGGTTGTGCAGAAAAATTTTCTTGGACGCCATTTTTGTAAGGTCCCTTAATATGTACGATTTTTTTTTCCGCTTACATATATTGGAGACATTGAAGCTCTATATTACCGCATCATTGATACGGTTGATACGGTAGCAGCTATACCCCTGGTAAGAGTGTTAAATTGGTAAAAAATATTCATTACTCTTTATTAAAGCCAATGTTATTTTACACAAAAAGTAAAATTTCAACAAAAAAAAATATTGAACAATATGTGAAAAAATAAATGTAAAATTATCGTTGTGGGAATTCTTAGTACATTAGTAGAATATCTAATTGGTAGGTTTTGAAAAGAGTTTTTTCGTTTAATTTGTTTTGTATATCTGTTTCGTATAATTAGTATAGTTTAATATACAAATTTTTAATTCATATCTTTGGGATACTCGGCTGTCCAACGATTTTCTTTTTGACACATCTTTGATTACGTTTTTTCCGACTTATTGGTCAAATTTACGAGGGAAAATATAAGTATATAAAAATACATATAGTATAAGTCTTTCATATAATTTTCCGATGTAATTCTTATTGCATTTCTTTTTCAATATGCGAAAATAGTCCACTTGGAAAAATATTTATATATGAGGCAATCCCCTATTTTGTTACGATTTCAATAAATCTTTGTTCTATTCTTAAAAATTCCATTATATCACGCCGTTACATATTATTTCACAGTAAGCAATACACAACACAGTAAAAAAAATATTTTTCTTTTCTATTTTTCTGGGTAGAAAGCTTTTAAGTGTCCTTTTCCTTCATTCACTTTTTCTCAGCTAAAAATATCTTACATTCCAGCTTTATTTTTGAAAGAAAGAACAAACGAACAAAAACAAAATTCTAGGTAATTTCTGGAAGAGAACAACCCCTTCTCCCGGCGGGTTGTCATCCACAATCTCGGCTTCCATAACCTACTAAATGAAACCTGTCCCTTCAATATCAGCCTATCCATTTGCCCCTAGGATGTATGCCTGCAGCCCCTTTTCCTTCCAATACCTGGGTCTCTACGCCCCATTTATTATTTCATCCCAACTTTTTTTCTGCTCCATGGTCTTCTTCGCCCATCTACCCCGAAGTGAAATCTTCAACCTCCCCTGAAAGAGTGGGGGGGGGGAGATAAATGCTAGGGAGAAAACACAGAGGGGTGTTTTAATATTGCGTGACACCCCCTTTTATAATTTCTAATTTAGAACGCAACCGGATCTAAGTGAATAGAAAGACCCCCGCAGAGCCCTAAGTGGTGGGGCGTTTCAGAAAAGGGCGTCACAGCAAGTTTGTAATGAGTTATGTGATAATGTTCACGTTGTATAATGAGTCATTGTTCAACTATCTGCCAGTTTTTTTAATTTAAATACAGCACTGAAGAAAAGGTGTGAACATTTTTGGAGGGTAAGGGTCCTTGCCCTCTCCTCTTCTTTCGCAATGGGGGGAATTTTAATTTGATTCAAAAAGGTTATTTTTTAAGTATTAGGGATAGGTGATAAGAATAGGTCATTTATTATGTATTATTTAAAGTGGGTTGTGTGTGTATGGTAATAGATGTAGCGGAAGCACGTAATTTCGTATAGGGGAAGGTTTAACAATGAAGCATTTTTAAGTGAAAAAGAAATTTGAGATATTTTTCCGTCCTTGTTTAAGTTCTTTTTTATGTTAAAATGAAATAGAATCTATTAAAAGCAGAATTATTAGGGATATATGCATGCAGAGAACAAAAAAAAAAAACATTTACATCGTCATTCTGATATAGTGTTTTGAAGATATTACCATTTCATAGTAAACATTTTTATTGCCATTATGCAAAAACAGATATAATTTAGAAATTTAACATCTCAAACTCCTTTAAAAAATACAAGTTTTTTTTTAAAGATCATCTTAACTTTTTTTTGTTATCGAGTTTCATTTTTAAAACCAAATGACTAAATAATAACTCAGTATTCAGTCATTAAATACTAATTAACCTGCAATTAACATAAAATGGTCTGGTTTCTGGGTAAATAATACGATTGTTATTATTTGCGAATGGGGATTTTTAAATAGCATAAGATATTATCTTACATAATTGTACTTTGTAATTTTAGCATTAAAAGCATTGTAAAATTTAGAATACCACAGATTCTAAATAATACATAGAAATCGATTTTTTGTGATTTGGAATTTTTAATTTTATTGAAACTGTTATGTTAGTGTTTTAGATACTTTATTGTGCATTTTAATATTTTAACAAATGTTTGGCGCAGAATAGCCAAAATTGGCTTTTGTGCCATAAAACCCAACAGCCACTCACTCACTCCAAATAATAGGAACTAACCGGTTTAAATTTATAATCTTCTTATCTATAAGCTTCAAGAAAATCAATCTTAAATACTTTATCGGAATAAACTAAGTACTTTAACTAAACTAAATACTTTAACCATGTTCTGCACAGGTGGTTGGAAATTAATTCTGCGCTAAGATTGTACTTCCAACTTTTAAGCTTTGTACCCTTGAGACGTTCCGCATCAGGTATCACGTTAATGGATATGAAAGAATTCCACGTTCACAAGAATTTCTTTCAACTATCGTAATTTAAATATGTTCATTTTCCGAAAGGGATTTTATTTATTATTTTTGGACATAAAATATATACGGAAATAAATTTTTGGACATGTATATGAGTTACCACGTGTTAAGTTCTTTTATTCAGAATTTTGCTAGCTTTCAATACTATTGTTTACCTGATTTATTATTTATTTTAAGAATAACGGTAAAAACTTAAAACAATTAGACGTTGGTTAGTTTTGAAAAAACAAAGAGTTCATCGGATGAGACTTTCGGCTATGCTTGCATTCTCTACCCCACTCCCCTTTTTTTCATCAATGACTGGCACTACCCAAGTGTCATCGAATAATAGCAAAAAAATAGCGTGCTATTTACCGGCTGAGCAATGATTAGATTTATTATTCAAAAAGAGAGAAAAAATAAACAAAAAGATTCAGTAAATTATTGTTGCTTATATAGTTTAGCAAAGCCTCTCTCTATATATATTGTTCAGAAACAAAAGGAAAGATATTCCTCGGTGATTTTAAACTAAACTCGTCTTTAAGGGACTATTATTATAAACCACTCAACCTATTCAGTAACTAGACAATAAAGAATCCAATATGTTTTGATTATAAGGCAAAATCGGTAAAAATGCAAAATATGGATAATGACTTTTCAGAGCATGAAGAACTTTTATAAATATCATAAGAAAGAGAAACAAACTATGAACCCTTTGAGTTCTAATGACGTATATATACGTCACTGAGACTCTGTGACTAAAATAGAATGAACATAAATATACATCTAGTGTTTTTAGTCTCGTTAAGGAAAGCCGTTTATATGCGTTATCCTCTTAGGTTTTGCAGGGAGGTAGTGCAATCTATTGACAGCAAATAATACAAATTTTAGCCTTTGATAGAAGCTCCATGGCAAATATTTCTCCGAAAGCTAGTGAATTAATGAGAATGCAAGATGGTAGTATATCCGCTAAAACAACTAAAAAGTCCAGAAAAGTCAGACATCAGTTGCATGTACAAGGAATTTGACAAAGGTCTCTATATTTAACCATGTTTTGAAACTTACCATCCAGTGTTATTTTTTAAAATTGTCTGTTTGCTGGTTTTGCCAAAGCATATTATGTACTGAGATAAATAAATGATTATTTTAATGTTTCAGAGCATAATTAATTGTATTCTTAAAAAAAAACAATGTTTTGGTGGGATTGTCAAAAACACTAACTACAGGGGGTCATCAACTGGAAAAATAACCTACCGCTCAAAGGGTTAAATATGCTTTAAAAGAAAAGCTAAATCAAAAGGAACCTTAGTTTCATTATTTGTGATATACTACAGTCATGATTTGCTTTCTTGATATTTAAACAGCACTTCATAGAATCCCCAAACATCCAATGTTGCGTATGATTAAGTATAATTGATTATTGGATTCTTCTGTAGTTTATCTGAGCTCCTATCTACTAGATTTTTATTTCGTTTTTCAAGAAATATTGCAGTGTTTATTGAATTTTAAGGCATTGAAATATGTGGTTGTATGGGAATTCAGAAATTGCCTGTCATTGTGTAAAGTAAATTACAAAAATTTTTAGTCTTACTCCTACAAACTATATAAAATGTATCAAAATGTAGAAAAGTGAATTTGGCATTGTGAAGGTAAGCCTGTTATTTTCAGATATACTTACTTTGATACATACTAAGTTTTATATGTGAAGAAAGGCTAATGCCAAGTCAATAAAAGAAGACTATCTTAAGATGATAAGCACCTCGAGGTATCTTAAGTTTGTTTTTTATACTATTTTGTAGCACATGTTTTGAATAAAAAATATGCATAAAAAGTTGAGGAAAATATCAAAACAAGAAATGGTCTCTTTACGAAAAAATTGTGTATTATAGAAATTGAAAAAATATTCAGGAACAGTAGTGGAATAATCTGACTATAAAATTAGAAAATAGATTAATTTACATATTGATAAACTTCAACTGTGAATTATCATAAAACCACGTAGTTTCTTGACTATTAAATAGACTTGCTAAACATACAATTGTGTTCTAATTGACGTTTTTACATTCACCTTGAATACAAGTAAAAAATATGATTTGCATTCCTCAGAACGATGGCAATCATTTGAAAAACACGATTTATCATATATATTCATTTTGACTAAGTTTCATAAAAGTTAAGCAGTTGAGTATCAATCATGATCTACAGCAACATTTTCAACCGCCATGAGAACGCTAAGGGTCTGATGTTTTGTATTCAATATCTCAATAAATTCTATACTTCACATTTAATGCCATATAAACTGTACAATTAAAAATATTTGGAAAACTGCATATTTTGCTTTCACAGCAAATAAAACAAAAATTAATATGAGGTTGGGCCATTTCATTGCAATAGCCGTTATTTTATGTTGAATATTATTCAATGGGTTTGGAAAAGATGCTGATGAATTGTATGTCTTTCTTTCTAAAGAGCTTTCGTCAACACTGCACTATTTGGGACGTTCTCGTCTAGAGTAAAGTCGATGATCTATTTTATTTCACAAATGTTCTTTGAGATTCAGGTCTGGACTCTAGAATGATTAGTCTATTACCTGATCATCCATGCCATTAACTCAAATCTGTAAAAGCAGTATGTATAAACAAAAGAAAAATTGTGTTCAAACAAGTATGAATCCCAAGCTGTTGCCGCAATGTACACTGCTCGAAATTTTCCATAATGTCCATACAGACTTTTGCCTCGAGATTTCCTTGCACTAGAGACAAAAAGTCTAGGGAAAACATTCAAAAAATCCCCAAGCCTATACATCGGCACTTGCAAATTTTATTTTCAGCCCAAAAGCTGATTTCCAAGCTTCACCAGGTCATTTCCACCAGATTCTTCTACTGGGTTGCCAAAAAGTATAATTTGATTCATCGCTCTAAAATAAGTGAAGTCATTGCTCAAAAATCCAATGTTGTTGAATTGTGAGCCACTGTAAGAAATTATTGGAAATGTTTATGGTAATGTTTGGTTTATATAATCTACAACTCAGTCATGAAAGCCAACGTTTCAAATTGCGAAATCCATCGCCATTAGTTCTTGCCTTGCCTTAGAGGTGTAGAGGAAGCTGAGACAATACTAGAAATGAATCCTCTCGATTTGATTTTTTTATTTTATTTTTCATCTCCTCGTGTTTATAATTTACTATTTAATTTGTTTTGAAATATATATTGTTTCCGTTATATATAAATGAGCTCGTGAGTGGAACAAAAAATAATATTCCATTTGGATTTAAACAAGTCACTGTTCTATATTTTATCGTTTCTTCTACGCTTTATTTAGCACAGCTTTTACAGACGGAACAATCCAGACAGAAAGACTTTAATTTAAAATTTATCTCGCATCAAACGTAATAAAGTTAAAATTTTTAGTTTTCAATATTTTTCTAATATCACATTCTTTATTTTGCCTACATTCAATCGAAGTTTATTCGAAAATGAACTAGAACTATTGGCAATATTTTTCTAAGTGTCTGCGCATTAATCTTGATAAAAATTATCTCTAATTAATTTAGACTTAAAATTCTTCATAAGCAGAAGATAAAAATGGCTGCTAATATTTTGAGCTTATTTGAAGTTAAAGTTTGCTAATTTCATTTTGACATCTTTTAATTAAAGTTAATTTGTTCACTGGCTTAATATAAACATTATATTGAACATTTTATCCATCATTATAAAATGACTGAATAAGATCTTTCAAAGTTTTCTAGTTAAATTATTTAAATATAGTCTTATTTTTTTCAAAGCATCCCTTAAGTAGGCTTAATGTTCTCTGACTAGGTTTTTTTTAATGCGAATTAGTTTTGTAGCTTCTAAGATTCAATAACAAATGGGATTTGTAGTTTAAATAAATCGATTCATTATTGTTTAATATACTTCTGTTAAACATATAAAACGTATTTTTAAATTAATAATACAAATTCTAATCACCATCTCTCTTTAAGCATTTATTTCGCTGTCGAAATCTCTGTCTATTATAATAATAGAATTTTACTTCACAATATTGTTGCATAATTAAAAAATAGGTAATATACATGCTGATTAAAATTTCAATGAATTGATCTGTTTGTTGACACAAATACAGTACATAGAAGACAATTAGCGACATCTCAATATGCATAATACAATTTACATTAGGATGATAGAATTCTCCAGAAACATTAAATGATTTATGTCATTTAATTTAGCAAGTTATGCGAATGTAATTCCTGTAAAATGTTACGAACAATCACTTAGAGAACAATAAGAGTAAAGTTCCCTTCTGTTTAACAACAATATTCTCAAAAAAATTAAAAAATATGAATCATTGAAATTACTAATGATATCACAAAAGCGAAAGTCTTTGTTCTTAGGAAAGATGCTTAATTGTAATTCAATTCACTGCCGCCTTAGAATATTACATTTTCATTTAATTGTTTCGACGATTGAAATGATCATTTGTCAATAGATATATTGTTCATGAATGTATGTGCATAATGCTGTGCAATAAATGCATTAATATTGAGTAAGAAATTTATACAAATGGTCTTCATGTTTAAGGTGCCTATAAAATTAAAATAAAGTTCGAACAAATTGCCATTTTTGTGAAAAGACTTTTTCTAAAGAATTGCTTTTTTCTCATTTTAATAATCTATAGAAAAAAAGGGGGGGGGATCTAGAAGTGCATACATTCATTCTTCATTACTTTGAAAATTACTTTCAGAATTTCTTTAGCAATATGCTCTCGAAACAAAATAAGTTCTTTTAAACATAATTAAAAAGTTCCCTTCTTTGGAAAGAAAGTAAATACGGCATTGAATGGATGTTATCTCTAAAGGCTATGCATTCAATTATTCTATACCATTATTCGAAACAAAAATGTACGTTATTAAACTCCATGCACACATTATTATTATTATTTTTTTAAAGTAACTTATCCAACACAAACACATGCACCCAATTTAAAATAATGAGAATATTTTTGTCTGCCTTAAGGTGAATGATTTGTTGTTTCTGTTGATAAAATAAAGATTTTATTTCATTTGTTTTGACACGAGTTTCAGATAAATGTAGGCGTACCATGCCCAGCAAAAGAACCGAGGCCATTAGCTAACGTGCTATACCATTATTTTTTAATTCAAAATTTTCTTTTCACAGTGGAGTATAATGAAATTTTTACTCATATTAATTGAAAGGGTGGAAATATGCGCCTGATGAAATAATTTAATAACATGCTTCTAACGAAGCCTGTGCGAGTCAGCTAATGTTATAAAATTACAAATAATTAGTTTAGTTCAAAAAATATCTCAGGTTAATGTTTTCTTGCGTAAAAATTAAAATGAAATGAAGTTATGTAGTTTAAAAATGCTTTATGGATATTAGCTGTTATTGCCAGTCGATGCTATGACATCGTTTATTTTTATGTTTTTTTTTAAATATTAAATTAAAACGAATTCTATCTAAAAACAAATTACACTAGCTTAATTTAATTTTACAATTCTTTGATTTCTTACAAAATAAAGATCATTTCTGTTCAAAATAAATACTTTAAAAAAATAACAACATAAAACTAGTTGATTTCTTTTTAGATCCTTTTTCCTTTTTAGAAATGAAGTTATGTTATTTCTGAAACACGCATTTCCTGTAACTGAAAAAATTTCAAGAGATTATACTTAGGCAAATATAGGTTTCTTGTGGAAAAAGGAATTAATTTTTTTCGATTATGGTTTTAATGTTATAAATATTTTATTTCCTGTATTTTATTTTGTTTTAAATTATTATTTGATTCAAAAAATTTAAAATCAAACATTATATTTAATGAATAATTTAATAATTACTGACAGCAATTTTTTTAAAAATTAACTGCCTAAAATATATATATATATATATATATATATATATATATTGCTTAGAGATTTTTTTCAAACAAACATCATAAATAAAAGCTAAATGCAGTAATTTTTTAATTTCTGGGAAAAAACATTTTATTAGTTTAATTTATCTTGCTCAAAAGGCGGAATTAGATAATCTTACTATAGATAAAAGGTAATGCATTTAATTAATGTAAGAAATGCTTCCCTTACAAAAAGTGTATTTTAAGTTGTTTTTTTTTTTGCTTGAATAGGGAAAAAACATTATGTACTGAAAGGCTATTACATACACAATATGTTTTATAAAAAAATAAGCTCTTTTTTTTCGATATATTTTCTTTGTTAGAAACTTGTAATTTTGAACTATTATTAAAAAAAAAACAATGTATGCGTAACTTGTAAAATGATGCACATTCTGACGAAACCGAGTAAAATTCTGTCACATTTTGGGGTTAAGATCTATTACATATTATGAAAAATAAAAGATTAATACGAATATTAAACTAATTAAAATCAGCATCGTCAACGTAAGATCAACATTTATCCGGGTTATTCAATGCTTATGAATACTTTGCAAGTAAAAAGTTATAAATAATAAGTTTATTATTTATTTATCCTTGTTTAGTAATTTTGGATAATTTAAATGTATGTGCAACGTAACTAATTAATATATTTTTAGATATTCAATAAAGGTTTCTCGTGGTAGGTGATTAAGTAGGTGGGTTCTCTTACTTAAACTCTGATTCTTCATACGTATGACCTCCCCTTATGAAGGAACCATGATGTATAAAAACCGGCATTTTTATTTAAATATAACTGTAGTGAATGGTATAAATATGATAGAAGAGAATATGAAGGATGAGAAAACTAGGGAGGGTCAGAGTATATTTGCAAATTGATAAGTGAACATTCTGAATTAGTCAATAGTCTAACAATGAGTTTGGCTTAGAAAAATGTTCTAAATAAACTTATTTGACCTCTCCTCAAACTTAACACCTCACTAAAACTTTGCTACGCAGTAGCTTCGTTTTAAGGTATTAGTAATATTCATTGAGCATATATGATTCGTTAATATGCTAAGAGAAAAACTGCTGCTATAAGCATTTTTTATATTTTATTCAAGACACATTATAGGTTAAAATTCTATCACATCAGAGTTCACATCAAATTCAACATTATCTGCGAATCCGAATCCACAATAAAGGGCTCTGTAAAAGTTTATAACAGCAAAAAAAATAATTACATTGTGATTTCCCCCCCCCCGAAGAATTATGATTTGATTATCTTTCAGAACATACGAACACAAGATTGGAATGTATAGATAATGGAGTAGCATTATAACTTTCACTTTTCATCAATATTTTAGCTTTAAGTAAAACATGGAATGGAAAAGTGCAACATATAGTTTAATTTTTATCAAATGCCGGCTGTGTGGTGTAGTTGGTTTGTCACTGGTTTTCTAAACCTAAGGTTGCGGATTCGACCCTGGCCCAAGTCGGTGGATTTTCATGATGCAGAAAACTGACAGCGTAGGGGAGACCGGGGCAAGATGACGACGTTAACAGTTTTTTGTTGTTTATTAATTTATTTTTAAGGGTAGTAAAATCAATTTTACATAAACTGTTAAAGTAGTCCTTTGAGTATTAAAATGTATTACCATTTAATTTTTCCAATAAAAGAAGTTGAGGATTATTTTATTTTTTCATAACCTTAACAAATCGTCATCTTGCTCCAGTACTGGGGCAAAATGACTTTTGCCTTGGGGCAAGAGGGCAACACTGAAAAAGGTTGAGCATATTTTATCTTTTGAATGTGTTACATGGTTTAACAAATGATAACTGTGTTTTTACATCTTACAAAGTATCAAACTAAACGTAATGCATTGTAACGTAACGCTGAAGTGCTTAGTTGTGTACCTAACAATAGACACAAATAAAAATGTCGTTTTTATAATTGGAACATTCCTCATGCCAACACTCTTGGCATTTACAGTACTGGATCCATTCTTCTGTTCGAGGGTACCTCTTCACAAGCAGGACATCTTATAACACCGTCCTTTGAAGTTGATACAACTGGAATGTCTGGCCTGGATTTTATAGATTTAGGCCTACGGGAACAGTTTGAGTTTTTTTATTCCCTTTTTAGTTTCACGAGCTTTTTTAATCCTTTTTTTTTAAAAAGCTTCCCGTTCTTCCTTCTGCTTTCCTGCTTTGTGTTCTAACATTTCTTTGGTGGGTGTGCTTGTAAGAATGATAGACCTCAATTTTTTGATTTTTCTTTTTTTCTCACATTATGTTGTTTTAGGCAATGGTTTGAAATAAAAAACACTAACCGGCTTCTTTGGTGCATCGACTTCAGCATTTGCCATAAGTTTTGGTTTTTCTGGAGGTTTTCTATTACCGGGGTCTGAGGATTAGCACTATTATTCTCAGTTTCATCGCCAACAGCAGCATGGTTAGTAGTTTTTACCGCAGCATAGTCATGTTCGCTAAACACAAGAGGATTATGAGGCTCGATCCCATATTCTTTAAACCCTTTCAACGGCATTTCCAACTGTAGCTGATTTGAAGTAAGTGATGCTCAAAACCTCACCAATATTTTTGTCTGTGATAGTTTGTTCTGGATGAGTGACCATAAAGCTGTCACATGCTTGGCTACAGGGCGTTTTTAACTGGTCGAAAAATGACACAACAAGGGGCTGGAGACGATGTGATGTGTGCGACGGCAACCCAACCATGATGATGTTTTTCGCTCAGCAATATAAGATAGCTTGCAAAGTTATGAGTTTTGTGATTGTCAAAAATCAACAGATTAGGAGATTCTTTGCTTGGTCTCATATGAAGATAAAAGTGCTTCAGAATAGAAAAAGGTGCCCGCATCGTCAGAGCTTAGGTGCCTCCATCTGGGTAGGAAACTAGGCATCAAAATTAGTTGCGACAATTGGTATCGCCTATATGGTACCGCATTAAAAAGTGATCTCAGCACCTGGGGGAATGCATTAGGTCTGCAAGGATTTATTTGTTCTGCAAGCACTTCGGATATCATGAAAACTAATTTTTGAATTTTCAAGAGCTTGAATTTATAAGCGCTAAGAACGGCTTATAAGTATCCTGCACAAAAGAAAATGACGTTCACATAATGCACGATTGACTATTCAAAAAACGTTACCGTTTGAGCTATATTAAAGCATTTGAGAACAAAGTACGTTTCTACAGCTTACAATGTCTCACTTTCTATTGATCCTTGTTTTCTGAAACTACATGGAAAGTAATAATAATTTTTAAATTTTTGTGGACAAAATAAGTGTAATTTATACTTTATATAGTATATTTTATAAATATTATGTAATGTGTGCGATGTAAAAAATACATATAAAACATAAGATGTTCTAACTTTAAATAGTATTCTGTAGGCCTAATAAAAATCGAATTAAATTCAAGTAATAAAATAAATGAATGTATTTTTATAAATAAATCACAATCCCAAAGAAAAATTAACATAACAATCCAAGAATAAATGGCTCTGGAAAGAGCTAACATGTTTTCCAATTACAACATGATTTACTAAATGTTTATTCAAAAATAAAATTCAAAGGAAAAATAAAATAGAGCAATAATAGAAGAAAATAAATCTGAATTCAGTTAGAGAAATGCACCTTATACGAAATACATTACTCTTTACATGGTACTGAAGGCATCGGAATTATTTTGGAAATTTTCAATTACATCCCCATATTAAATATTTCCAAGTAAACTCTTAAATTTATTTTAAACAGAATGAGTAATGTATTATAATGAAAAATCTATATAAAATTAATATCTTCCACGAAGGTACGACTGTTTACTGCTGGATTTATAGACGTAATGACCGGTATTTTGTATCTCTGAATGAGCATCGCATGATGGATTACATTTAAGAAAGTTGATGTTCGGGTATTAAGTAAAAAAAAAAGGAAATTCCATCTTATATTAAGTTTTCTATCCTCTTCAATTAGTGATTTCTGATCATTCTTTCTGCATTAGCGGTATGCGAAAGCTCAGAGTAATCTTAGAAGCAGGACTTATTGAAGCGAAATAGATGGATACTCGTTTTTTGATTTTATTATTTCGTTTGGCTTTTTAAGTGATTGATGCTGAAAACGTATTGCTCCACATATCATTAATCTTCCTTTGTTGATTAGTGATTGCCGAAAAGAGAGAAAGAAAAGAAGAAATAAAAAAAGAAAAAGAAAATAGTACCCAGAAAAGGTTCTTAAGAAGAATGCGTGATAGAAAATTGCCTGCGATGAAGAAATAAAGGAAATAAAAAAAGAAAACAACACATTTTTCACCTTTTTCTTTACTTGAATTTTTTGTGTTTGTATTTATTTTTTTTTTGCATTTGGCAACGGGTGGCGATGAAAGCGATATCGACAAGAAATTCCTGTTAAGTTTCTACGATGATGACAATGTAGGGAGTATTATTATCATTAGATTTTTACTCTCTCTTTCTCAGTTGGAATGTTAGAAGTCAGCTCTGAAGGTAATTAATATGCCAGATAAGCGTGGATGTCAATAAGGAAGAGAGGAATTCTGAAAAGTATTTAATGATCATCTTGATATTTTTGGAGGCGAAAAAGCATCTGTGTTGTCATCTGAAGAGAAAAGCTTAGTATATGTTCTGCTTTTTCTGTGACAAGCAAAAAGTATTCCTCTCCGATACTTAGTTCTTAAAGTATTTTATAAGCAAATCACTTTGGAATATTTGGCCTATGCAATACTTTTTGTCGCGTCATTACAAAATGAGTTTTCGACTTTATTTATTGATTTTTTATGTGAAATCTGCACCAACACATACATTGCATATTTCTGCTTAATCCTAAGGTGTTACATTGATATGTTTTTGAAATACTTTAAAAATGCTGTTCGTATCGAGCGTTTGTTGGTGAAAACGTCGTCAATGGAGGGGGGGGGAGGCGTTATGTCGCCTATGCGCAAGTCCTAACATTTTAAAAGAGCTGTATTTTTCCTTTTGAGCGCAACAACATGCCTCTGAAACAAGTGATAAGATATTTTAAATTGTTAAGAGATAACTAAAAGATGAACTTCATATGCAGTCTTAGGAAATATATTGCCAAGAGTGAGTTGCAGATTGACAACATAGCAAAAATAGTTGATAATACAAAAAATTCAAAATGATATCTATCATTTTGCACTGAAAATAAAACATCTTTTTTAAAGAATCAGAAAAAAAGCACTATAAGTGAAATTTCTGTTACTCTAAGCAAAATTCACTCAATTTTCTTCACTTTTGTAAACAGATTTCTTCCTTTTAGACGCCATATAATGTGTTTAAAATGATTATGCAATAGAGCTCTATTTTTCTCTCTGATGAAATTGTTTTGCAGCTTTTTGTAACAAATTGGATCAACTTTACGACTTCTAAAATGGGCATTTATTGTTTGAAGCCAAAAGGCAACTGGAAGTACAGCTGAATTTACCAAAGCAAAACAAAAATAAAACGATCTGTACTGCAATATCTCTCAGTATACGGCAAGTACAAAAATATCTCCCTGCTCCAGAATTAAATTTTTTTAACAAGTCACTACGCACTTTTAAACCTCGTAAAACCAAGCCTCCGAGTCGGAAGTTTTTATGAGTTCACTCCTTCAAAGTAGACTTTAATAATATTTTGCTCACTTCTATTTATTTTTTTTCCTTCTTGCTATTTTCTCTTTGGTCATTGTTTGGTAAAACTCAGAGCGAGAAAAATTTCATCACGAAACTTTTATGCATCTCATTTTCTTCTGTTGTTCTATTTTTCTTCCCTCCACTCCCTGTTTTATTTGCTCTTCTTTTGTTTGGTTCTTGATGAACACACAGGTAAGATGCTTTGAAGATTCGTTCGAATTGAAAACTCTTCTTCATTCAAAAGTGCTTTTTTACAAACTAGTAAAATTTAATAAGCCCTTGAAATAACGTTCGCTTAAAAATAAACTGAAATGAAGACAAAAAAGATAAAAAGAGAGCAAAGAAATGCATCCCTACCGCCTTTTCTCACTTCACTTCGTTTTTGTTTTTATGCGTTCTAAATTTTATGCAAACATTTTTATTTTAATTTTAGATTCCATTTAATGTTTCTCATCCCTTTTGTTTTAGAAATAAAAGTGGATGCCATTTTTTTCGACACCATATTAGGTAATTTAAAAACTAGTTGCGTCTTTAATGCTTATCGCAGTCATTTTAAATATGGTAATTGGTTTGTTATTTCACACCTTCAAATCTCAACTAAAACTTGTTTTTAATATTTTTTTTCGAATTCTTAATTCGCACGAATATTAGAATTTTTTGTTTTAGTTTAATTTGTATTCAAATATTAATACAATGTAAACTTTGTTTACGTTATAAAAATTAAATAAAAGAAATATTTGTGATGAAAGAAAGGACAAAAGCACTAGGGACAAAGGAACAAAAGGGGTTTTGTAACAAATGTTTAGTACTTAGCAAATAAATTTGTTGAAACGAAATAAAAATATAAATTTTAAGAAATAAAACTGATAATATGTAGGATTTTTATCATTACAAGGTTACAATTTTTTGAAGGTGACATAATTTTTCAACTTTAATAATTTCACCTAAATAAAATTTTGAAAAAAAAATTTTGAGAAAAAAAATGTGACAGAATATTGAAATAAAAGATAATTTTTTTTATCGTGACGATTGCAAGTGGAAAAATCCCCAAAACACGTGCAATATACTTGAGATGAAAATTTAAATGAAAATGTGCAGAGATAATTCAGGGAAATTGAAATTTGTTCTAAGAAATATTGCATGTTTTTTTTTTCTTATAACCTTTCAAATATAATGATATTGTTTTATAAATATGCAATTAGAAAAATTATTTTAATTGCTTTGATTATCAAGAAAATGTTTAAGCTGAATTTGCTTTTTATTACTTCAATCCATTATTTTGTTTTATTCTATTGATTCTATTTTGTGCTAACAAGCACATGGTCTTTCTCTAAAACCATGGAAATAAATAAGAATATTTCATCAGTATCTGCTAGTCGTACATTCCAGTTCATTTTTAAAAACAAAAAACGTGTCCGTTAGGCATTTGTGGGCAGAAGGCATACTTAAAATGAAATTAATGCATTGATAATCCTTCGAGAAGGTATTGTAGTTCTATTTTTAAATTTATTAATAATAATGTGAAAAATTAATTTCAGATATCGATAAGAATTTATTTTATGTTGCTGAAATAAACACAGTATATGATCATAAAAGATCCAAAATAGCAGATTTGGCCTTTGACGTGGAGCTGTTAGCTTTTAGACTAGTATAATGAATTCAGACGTTTTCACAAGCTTAATTCCATTGCTAAAAATCACAAAGGGAGTTAAATGCGTGTTAAGTTATTTTGAATGTTTTTATTGACTGCCATTGCTGTATTGAGTTTTTTCGTGACATTTTTTCTGCTGTAATGAAAATGTGTCGGCTTACTGCACATGATGTTGTCATGAAGTGGAAAGATTCAGGAGCTATAACTGTTCAAGAATGTTTAAGTAGACCATGTCGCCTGATAGACGTACAACCCAGAATGATGAAGTTTTTTGAAATCACAATCGCATGTATTTGCCCAGAAAAAAATCACTTAGTATTCCTAGAAAACTTTGGATGCAACATCAACATAGTGACAATTCGTCTCGAACTTAAAAATCTTGGGTTTTCAGGGCATAGCTGCTGTTGTTGTTGTTGACGTGTCCATGATGTGCAATTTAATAAAATAGAAGCCTTAGATTGCCCCGAAGCTGTCGCAGACCGCTTCGGCAACCTCATCAGCTTTATCAGAGGAGATCAAATCTTCTGGGTCTTCTGGGCTGATCTTGAAACGCCTGGCTTGAATTGCTGAGCAGCTGAGGATATGTTGTGGAGACTGATGAACATTAGGGCAGTTTGGGCAATGATTTGTGTAACTTCTTTGTCCGTCAGTTGAGATTTTCATTCCTTTTACGTGCTTTGTTCTAAGTCTAGTTATTATGGATGCTATTTGTACGGTTACTATTTACAGCTGGGATGGAATATTTCAAATTATTGTTGAATAGCCTTCGGCTGGGAACTGCATTGGTGTCGATAAGGGCCGTGAGGTTAGATGATTGAGGGAAGGTTCTGGATTCTTTGATAGCCGCTGTTAAAAACCAAATATCACCATAACCAATGCCAAGCGTCGCGTACGACGGTGCAAGGTTAAACATCACCGAAATTTTCAGCAATGACGTCACTTGTTTTCGATTAACGAACCAAAGCATCCTTTTTAACATCCCGTTGGCAGAATCTTGGCGTGGAGATTGCTTAGTGTGTACTTCAAAACTCTGATTGTATTGAACCATGAGTGAAATTTGAAGATAAAACTCCATAGTGTTTGGGGGTGTTTTTCATGGTTTGACTTGGATCCTTTGACTCCTGTGCAAGAAATTCTCAAGAGAGAAACCTGTTTCGTCATTTTGGCTTATAGTTTATTGAAATAGATATTTAGGAATTGGACTGAATTACTGAAAACCCAGACTGGAATTCCGCAGAACAAATGCAAGATAAATTAGAACGGCCAAATGGATTAACATCACCAATCTTCCAACATATATATTTATTCACATGCTAGAAATCGATGGATTAAATATGTTGATTAATCTTTATTTAAAAAAAGTTTGCTAATACTAGAAATATATTTCTCTCGCCATAAATAACTCTTCAATTGCTGAGATAAAATTATTGCAAAATAAGTATTGTAATTTCAGCAATAATTTTTTCCAAAACATTATACATTAAATTTATTCCATACATATTAGTTTAATCTGAATTTTTTCATTTACAATCTTTGTCAGTGAAAGAATAAAACTGAGAATGGAATTTATTTTTAATTATATGTGAAGTTTTTGTTTACATTTTTAGTGCGGTGATTTTATCAAAAAAGCAAGTTTTATACTATAATCGGATTAAATACCTCTATTTACATTTCAGAATTTTAAAAGAAATTTATGACATGAACCTCTGTGAAGTGAGAAATGAATCTACACATTTATTAAGACAAGATATCCATTACTTTGTGCGCATTTAAATATATGACATTACAAAAACATAACTTAATATCATTTGCAGAAATAAATCCATCTTTATGGTACACATTTCCTTTTTTTTTAGTTCCATATGAACATTCTTTTTATTATTTTTCTATAACAGACAAGCTCCCGGTGGAATATTATTATTTCATGCCGGCGTAACTCTGCCGAGACCTCCGTATTCTTCCAAATGGTAAGAGGTCAGTGTCATCAAGAAATTCAATTATCTCTCTGGCATTTTGATTTTGAGTTAATGATTTCCCTAGATTATCAGTTAATGCATATTTTGAACTCTGCATCTGATACGTTTCCCCTCATTCATTTTATATTTGTCGTTATGGAAATGAAACAAAATGTATAACCAGAGCGTCCATTGTTATCGTAATGAATTCCTGAACAAAACGTTCTAAAAAGGAAGTGGAGGCGCATCATTAGCGAGTGATTCATTCGTTTCTAAATTGAATTGGAATTACAAATTGTTTTTACAGCCATTTTGTTCCTTTTTTTTTACCCTTGTCGATCGATTTGTCAGGGGAAGATTTTGATGTCATACATTTAATATAGTGACAAAAATTGATTAAAAGTAGTTTGATGGATTGATGGGGATATATATTGTTTTATACTTAATAAATCCTTCGGCACTATTTTATTATAAAATTATAAGCCCAAGTTTTATACAAATAGATTCTTTTTATTTGAGTTCATAACGGAAAATATATATATATATATATATATGTAGTTTTTTGGTTCCTGTAATATTTCCTTTTTTAAAATACCAACTTTTAAAATTGCATAGCGAATTTTACTTGAATACTAATATTAGTTAAGATATTCCTCATACCACAATACTTAAACGATGCTCCTTTTCAGTAAATCCTTCTGTGATTCAAACTGTAACCGTGGCAGCGTAAAGGTCTTGAACACGGACTTTGAAATTCTGGAATTTGGTGTCACAATAACTAATGATATGATGGCGGGTGTCAAGAAATTGATTTTTAAAATGAATTATGTGACGGATCTATACGGTCTTTTACTAATCTCCTCTATTTTTCTTAAAACAATTTATTTATATCAACCAGTCTTCACCGAGAGCCAGGCGTGTTTTATGTAAATAAAATATATAAGTTCGGTATTCGCGAGTTAAGAAGTTAAGTGATAGGAAGAGAGAAGTCAAGTGAATTAAAGATTGAGAAGTCGACGCGAAGTTGTTGACAATTATAGATATACGTGGGGAGGTACGCGAAGAAAAGCGGATTGAAAAGAGTGAAAATCATTATTACTTGTGAGCATGGATTCTTCACCCATTCTTCCAGCCATTAAAAGGGCCGAAGTCGTCACGAAGGAACAGACGATGTAAAATATAAGGTCAGTGATTTTGTTTAAGATATTGAGATTATTCGCACGTGGCGTAGCTGTAATTGTGCGCGTTTAAGCTTTCCTAGATTCAGTTGATATATTCTGTGTATTCCGCTAGTATTGATTCACCGTTTCGTTACTCCACTCTCATTTGTTTTTCTTAAAGTGAATTGTGTGTGTCTAAACGTATTTACTGATAAGAATCAATAAATCTATTTAAATTGCAATTATGTCTTTTGATCATTTAAATCCGCTTACACATCCAGCAGTATTTTCAGATAGTCAGGAAGGTATTAGTGTAAGGGGTGGCCTGAGGTCGCAACTAGTCCTGCAAAAAGAAATAAAACCATGAATGTTATGGATAAAAAAGAACAAGTGTCTATTATTTTTCGAATTGAACTAAATGGACCGTCTTATGAGAAACTTGCCTGGAGCTGTGTGTAATATTTTTCCTATTGTGGAATGTCAAGTTTGGTGACATTATTTTCTCTTAAGCCCCGCCTCAAACGAACTACATTGATATTAATTCAACTACTAACCCGATTTGTGACTGTGATTAATAGCACGGCTGTGTAAGATCACATTAGAGAAAACATCATTGTAAAATTGGGAAATATGTATTCACAGTATCTATCATGATGTAACGCAGGATGTCAATTGTTCACATTTCAAAAATTAGTTCGACTTCACTTAACCTAGTGATAGAATTATTTTTTTTTTCCAATTTTTCTTAGAACAGGTATGAAACTCTCTCTCTCCCCCTCCCTGTATGCTTGACATTGACTTTCGTCACACCCTGTATATAAAATAAAATGGGATGATAGTATTCCTATATAAAAACTCAAATGCATTTCATTTAGCCGAAATATTTCTCTCAAATCAGATAACCCTTAAACATTTACTCAGATACACTTAGAAAGGATCTATCCACGTCGTTCCTTTAACATAACCCTCTTGAAAAATCTTAAGTCTATCAGCTTGAGTTTACTCGCAACGAGCCCTCTGAAGAAGCAAACGTGATTATACAGATTAGGTCAGATACATATAGTGCACTTTTTCAAACAAGTGATATTGGCATATAGAGAATGCGAGGAAAAGGATAGATTGCCACATATCAGGTACTATTCTATTTTTGGTACGTTTGAAATATTAGACAGTAGAAAGGATTTAAGTGACGATTAGTCTTATAGTTTATAGCACAGATAATTAGGGCAGTGTATTTGACCCTGAAATAAGAGGATCAATATTTAAAGTCTTTTCATAATTCGCGTATCTCATTATTTACTCTCGTATTGCTCAGATTGGGAATATCTCTTCTAGTGTGAATTTATAGAATTCTGTCTGTGTATTTAATAAAAAGATTGGTTAGCTAACAGGGCTAGTCATCCTCCCCTTCCTCCCACACCTCTAGGTGGAGCTGAGGGAAGACCTCAGCTCTTATACACTTCAGTCATAGAAATATTTATGTAACGCAAAATAATTTATTTTTGAGACTCAGAGGAGCAGAGCATGTTGATTTTCTTCGTCTAGCCGTAAAGCTTTTCAATTTTCATTGAAAATAGAGTTCTCTTTTTATACATTTTTTATGTTCTTACGTAATGTCATTTCATTTAAAATTTCGAGTCAAAATTAAAAGTCTATTAGCTCTTTCTTTCATTAACTGTAGCTTCAAAAGCAGAAACTTAATAAAAATGATAAAAAGATTTAAAAGCGAAACTAATTACTAAATGGTGTTCCATGTAAAATTTTTCTTTCTCTCAATAGATACTTATTATCGAAGAACACCACTGAAAAGAAGAAAATTAAAATTATCTTCATAGCCATTTTCCTTACATTCAAAATGAATTCAATAATGCATAGTTATGTTAATAGTTTTAAATAAATACTTTGCTCATAAATTGAAACATTTTGTTAGAATCCAAGTCCCCCCCCCTCCCTTTAAAACTTGTTTTTGTAAAAAAAAAATAATTAACTCCATTTAAAATCATGCCATTTATTTAAAAATGTATTTATCTTACCATGGTTATTTTAATGGCCTTCAAATAAATCATTTTATAATAAATCTACTGAATATTTAATATCTTTTTATAAGATGTTATGCTACAGGACAAAACTAGTAGTATTTGATCATTGATAAACTTCTTTTTTTGGTTGGCAAATATTTTAATATAAAAATAGTTGCATAAAAGGAAGAAAAAAATTATACTTTTCGTTAAATAAATTTATTTCTGAACGTTGTTTTCCCTTTATTGAAGCAAACCGGAGTTTGTATTTGTGCGGTGAGTGTATAAATCAAGTGACATGACAATAGATGTAATATTTAATGACGTAACCAGTGGTAATAAATATTTTTAAAACTTTTTTTGGGGGGATAGACAATATTTGAATGTAAAAATAAATGGTTAAAGGAAATTATTTCATAATTTTTGTCAAAAAAATTTATTTATGGATATTATTTTTCCTTTATTGAAACAAACCGGATTTCATACTAGTGCGGTGAAAATATTAACCCCTTAAGCGGTCATTTTTTTTTTGCCCAAAATGTTTCCAAAAAAGACATTTTTTAATTGCATATAACTAAGCCTAAAAGAAAAATTTTGTTTTAATTTCCAATTTTAGAGTTTTCCTAATTGTTTTTATTTGATAATTTTGGCACAAAAAATCCTTAAATGCTTGTTTTTTATAAGTGCAATCTGCTTGCTGTGACGAATGTGTTTCATATACCTCTCATACTTACCAGTAGAAATTCATGTTCTTACCTCTTTTTCAGATGGTTGAGAGTTTTGTGCGTGTGTGCGTTTAAATATGTACACGCAACTTGAAGCATGGTGTAATACTAAGTCTTATATTGCAATGTGGACAGAGATAATATCAGCCTTTTTGCATTATCTTTCCATTTTCATTTCTTCTCAAGCAACAAAATGCACATAGTGTTGTCAATTCCTGTTCATTATCGAATTTTACAAAGAATCTTAATTCCTGCCATCAGTCGAAAATTCTCGCCTTCACCACAAAGAAAATCACAGGTACTTCAGTACCGTGGACAAGCTACATATCTTTGAAACACTAACGCTAATAATCTCACTATAACAGTGCTTCTCAAACTGTGATGCGCTCCCCCCTAGGGGGAGTGATAACCTTTCGAAGGGGGCGCGAGCATATTGAAAAGTCGAAAACAAAAGATTATTTAAACAAGATATCAATCATTGGCATGGCGAAGTAATTTTAGCGCGTTTTTCACATATTGTATTTTACAATAATGCAACTAATGAACTTTTTACTAACAGAAAGTAGCACTGTACCACTCCTCTAAATCTACTACTATTAAGCTGAAAAGAAATAATGACACAAATCTGTATTAACATTATAAAAAAGCAAAAAAAAAAATTTTTTTTTTTTTACAGAAGCTGCAAAAGCCCGGATTAGCGAAATTCAGGAAAATTTTTAGGAAAATTCGGGGAAACTATGGGAAAATTTAAATATGATTCGGCTCATCTAGGGCACAAATGCGACCAAATGCCGAAAACCCGAGGTCAATTGGTTGCTTATTGGCTGAGAAAAAGGTACGACAAAATATGGGACGAAGACGAAATTTGCGTCCTAATAGCGCTTTTGTTCCACTAAGTGAAAAACGCGCTAAAAATTATTAATTTACCGAAAGTATACAAACGAGAACATTCTGACATAATAAAAAGTAACATACATATTTACACTGATTAAATACACTTATAAATGTATCAGTACTGCGCGATGTATTTCAGAATTAATTTATTAATAAAGAATGTGAACAGCAGCGTACAGAAACGATCGTACTTCGAAAAGACGTATATATGCGTCCGGGGCAATTAATGTTTACGCTGAGTGAGACGTTTATGTGCGCAGGTGGCAATTAAGAGGTTAAAGTTAAATTGTAGCTTCAGCGTCAAATTATAGTGTTGTTGAATTCAATGCATTGTTTTTATATGGAAGGGGGGCGATGAAAATTATATATATATATATGATTGAATATTGGGTCACAAATATTTAAAGTTTGAGAAGCACTGCACTATAAGAAATAAAAATACATGGTATGATCACTATAAGAACTAAAAATGTATGTCTGATTGTATGATCAAAGATAGAAAGAAGAAAATTTCAGTGCTCATACAACGTACGGGGCAACCAGTTGTGATCGTACGGTATATGGGCAAACCAGTTAAGAGGCTAATCAAAATACATTGTAAAACTCTACAACAGTAATTAATATCATAATACATTTATATTTTAATAACATGTTCTCACTATAGGAACAAAACAAATCTTTAATCCTAAATAATAATGTTACATTTTCACTTACCTTTATGTGAAACCTTAAAATAGCCACGCAGGTTTCAAATTTAGTCCTCGCGAGTTTTAATCTATTTTGCCAGTTTTAAAAACGAATAACCAATGTCTTTAAGACTTTGCATTTAAGTCCTCAAAAACCTATCTTTATAATTAAAATTCGAACATCCTCCCCGTTCTCACCTCCGTGGTATTTAAGTAACAAATTTAATCTACATATTTCACGGGTCTTTCATAATGCAAAATTCTGAAATCAAAGTGAAACAATTCATCGAAAGGAATTCCCTATGGGTTAGTTGAAGACACATTGAGGAACCGTTAAAAACATAATTTCAAATAAATATAATTCAAATTTACTTCGAATAATTTCTGTCACGCATATATTAATAATAAAATTATAATAATATTAAGTACGGGGCATAAATTGAAATATGAATTATGGAATAAATTTGAGTAAATTGTGCTCAAATGAAGTGCACAAAAATTTTTATAACATGAAAACACAAAATATTTATTTCTCTAGATATTTACCGCATTTTGAATATGCGTTTTACATCAACTTAAGTCTGTGCGGCGCTTAACCTTGGATTAACCCTTTTTGTATAAATTATACAAATGCTTATACTCATTGCTCAAATTATAAATCTGCAATTTACTTGTACTCAGTTATTTTCATCTCTTCCTTTTTTTTTCTTGGTACTTTTCTTCTTCTCTTATCAATTCAACACTAAAGCTACATCGTCCAACACTTCAGTAAGATTTTCACAAACCTGTAGCTCTTGGAGCTTTCTGAAATTTGAGGATTTAGTTCCATAGATTGTTTTAGAGTCTTCATGTGAGACAACACCTTTCTTCTCACTCAACGATTCCAATCCAGGCAATCGTTACGATATTTTTCTACAATAATGTATTATCCCCAGCATATTGGCAACATTATATGAAACGTAGCTTACTGTTGCCAATTCAGCGTGTATGACATATGAGAAATTGGGGTTGTCAACTTGGAGAGTTATCTTGAACGTTGGCATATTTGCGAGAGTACGTAATAAATTTATTACAGCATCATGGAATTATTTTTATATACATAGATAGAAACATATTGTACATAAAGAAACTGTGTAGCAATAAGCACAAATTTAACTTCAGTTTTATTCTAGTTGGAAAATTTTGCTCTTCGATATTTGTGAAAGTAGCTGTGCTAATGTTTATGTTACATTGCGTTAAGAAAATTATAAATTATTCAAAATATAGTTGCTGAGTTAAAGTGTATATAAATGTGTTTAATGTAATAAAGCTACTTTTTATTTAAAAAGGTAATATTTATCTTAAGAAGTATTTTTTATTTTAATATTTAATGATAGAAAAATATTTCTGCTACTTTTTGCCTCATGAATACTTCAAAATTTAATCGAATAAAAATTAAATACATTGCGGAACGCACTTAGTGTCATTATATAAACTTCTTATATTATTATCTGTATAGCATGATATTTATATAATTCCTTTCGTATAAACTTCGAGAATGCAAACCATATTGACAATTTATTGGAACGTGGAAGGCAAAAATCCTCTCACTTTTTTCAATAAGTCTGAGTTCTTGTGTCTGGAGATCTTATTACAGAAGATCATATTCCTTTTTAGTTCCTTTCATTTCAAAAAGAATATCTCATAATTCACTTTATAAAAGTTTTTTTAAAACACAGACATCGGTAATATTTCCGTTCATTTTTTTAAAACTTATTTCTAAATATATATAGAGTTCCGTTGAAATTTTTTAAACAAGGTTATAGAAACTTGTCTCACGTAACCCTAGATGTCATAAGAGTGATGTTTCTTTTATTGGTGTCGCCCCATCATAATGAAATGAGACGTGTCCTGCTTATAAATAAATAATTTTGGACAAATACTTTGTAGGACGAGACTGTATTGTTGTTTGTAAAGTAGTATTGAATTCCACAAAAATATTTGAAATTTGAAACTTGTTTAAAAGTAATAAGTTATTGTTACGAAAACCAATATGGGACTTATTTGAAGTTTATTTACTGTTGAAATTTCACATTTCAGAAAATTGAGCTAGAAATTTTCTCTGTGATTTATCAAATTTTGTTTTAACACAATATGAAATATATTTTGTAACAGTTATAATCACATATAAGAAGGATTCAAAAGTTCCCGGACTGAGCCTATAATGGGGAAAGGTTTTGTAGTAGAGCGACTACAGTAACACTTCTGTGTCATTGTAATCTTCCCCTTTTCTAAAGAAAGTTTGTTCCAATTCACGTGGTCAATAGGTTGCCTTGACGTTGTACTTTGTAGGCGGATAAAAATAGTCGTCAGTGATTGAAGGAAATAGCGGTTGTTGAGCGTATAATGGAAATTTATTTTTGTGTTCGCCTAAGAAAAAGTGCTACGGTAACTTTCGAAATTTTGAAGCAAATGTGAGGCTGTGATTCATTATCGCGAAACACAAGCTTTTGAGAGGCATCGACGTTTCGGAGAAGACAGGCAAAGTGACGAAGACCACAAACACCCTGGACGTCAGCAGACATCCTGAAACGTTGCAAACATCTAAAAGGTTTCTACGGCTGTACGTAAGAACATGCTTCAAACAGTGAAATCAGTTGGGATATCCTCGGCTACATGTTAATGGATACTAAGAATATTAATATGCAAAGGTTGTGCCAAAACATAACGTTCCCCTCATGTTAAATAGAGACATATATGCAGATGAAGTTAAAAGTGCACCACAGGCTAAATTAAAGGACATAGCTAAAAATGGATTCCAGAAATGTTTCAATGACCTTTACAAGCAATAGCAAAACTGTGTTTTTACTCAAGGGTCTTATTTCAAAGGAGGATGGGTTTCGGCAGTTTAATTGGTAATATATTTCAAATTAATGAGTGAGTCAGGGAACTTTTGAATTCTACAACGTATATACTATTTATTCGCCAAAACTGATGATGCTGCATCAGCTGAACAACCAAATCACTAATTTTATGACTTTGAAACTCATTTCAAGACCCAAGATCTAATCTTGCCGCCCATCCGGTATAGTGGTCAGTGAAGCTGACTGCGGTGCGGCAGGGACTGGGTTCGAATCCCGGAGAAGGCATGGATGTTTGTGTTGTAATCCTTTCTTCTGTCTGTGTTGTTTACCCCCGCGTTATACGTTCGGTGGTGCACGGGGTTTATAAATGTTAAAAAAAAAATCTAATCTTGATTCTTCCAAAGGCCCATTATATTGAGAATAATAAGAGAAACTGCAAGTTAATTGAAACTTAACTTCAATATCCTTATGTGGTGTGGCCTTGAAGTTTGGAGATGGAAATGCCAACTCTTTCTTTATCGGTTATTATCATCACACTCAGAAACAACACGATGGCAATGGTTCTAGTAAGTTCGAAGAACAGTCAAGTGACGAGAAAAACACTTGAAATGGTACTTAGCTTCAAGCTTTCACACAACGCCAATCTGTGGACTTTGAGCCCCCACAAATATAACGTACTTCAGCCCCATTATACCGCTTATATCTAAAACGTACTTAATCGAATTCATGATTCAACCGAATAATGCCGGACTTGAGTTTACGACCTGCATAATACCTATGGATACATTGACCATACCTCTTTTCTTACGTATGGCTCAGATTTACGATGTTCGCTATTCCATCCTGTTGACTCATGGGCTCCTGTAGCTGAAATCATTTTTAACATCATTGAAACAAAAGTTTGACTTCGATAACACTGAAAATAATACAAAATATTTTTTTTGTCTTGTCAAATTATTCTATTTCACCACAGGTTATAGTTTCACACTTTGTTTGCTATAGAGCACACTAGAAAAAAATATGCTATGCACTTAAAAGTTCAAGTAACTAAGATTTAGTTGTTTCTTTTACTGTACGTGTGCATGACAGTGCCAATGTGTTCTATTTGCAATTAGGTTTCAGTTACTTCTAGTGGTCGTGGATGCCTAGTGGTCAAGGTCACAAACTCGTGACTGAGCTCGTTATGAGTTTGTGTCTAGTACCGCTAAAAACCCACCACGTAGAGGGGCCGATGCATGTTAAATATGATCGAGGCTCGAAAGAGGATGCCAAATCAGGTGTCGTCCTTGGCACTTGACAATAATTCAAAATTACGATGATAATCACCAATAGACCTCGTGTAGCATAATAGAGAAATGTAAATATAAATCTAATTCTAATTCAGTTATTTCTCATATTGTACTAACCCACAACAAATGCAGTATCAAGTTTTGATGCTAAATAAATGTAATTATGCAATACCATACGATACAATCAAAGTTTCCGATTTATTTAGTAATTTTAGATTTGATTAGTTTTTCATGTGATGGCCTTTATCTATGATATAACTACTTATATATATTTTAATCGGAATTTTTCTTTCATTAAAATAAGTTTAAATTTGGTCCCTTGAAGAAAATTATAATTATATTCCACCAATTATGTTTATATCAAACATTACAGAATAATTTTTTTTCGTACTTTTAAAGACATAAATTCAAAGCCTCACTTGCAACTACTTTCTGTCAAAAATCAAAAATCTTCAAAAAGGATAAACATCTGGCACTTTTATGAGAAGCGTTAAATGCAAGTTGGAAGCAATTTAAAAATTAGAAATCTAAATTTTCAATGAAACAAAATTTGACATTTTGTGATTCTAACAAAATTAAGCATTTTATTTCCTTCATAAGACTATTAAACATTTTAAAATTAAATTAAACATTTTTGTTAATGATAAATCTAAACTATTTTCCTGTATAAAATATGATTTTGTTCAATGTACCATTGATGCTTGGAAATAATGAACCAAACACTTATTGAAAAAGAAACACAAAAAGAAAACAATAAGAAATTTTATTCCTCGAAGTCTGGCAAGCCGTATTGGTTTGATTCTAAGAAAAAAAATATACTCTAAAGCATTTAGAAAAAGTAAAAATTTAATGCTCCCTTCTACATTGTTAATAATACTATATTCCCCATGCACTTGTTTGTGTATTACAATTTTCATGAATGCCACCATTAAAAAGGAAAGCTATTACTGTTCTGGTTTATATGCCAAACTATAAACTTGAAGCATGCGTCTTAAGAAATTTATTAATTCTGCAATACTCTTCTGAAACGTCTTATTTGGCACATATTGAAAAATGCAATTGAAATTTTAAAAAAAAAATATTCTACCTTAAGCCTCCAACATATTTCTTGGTAAATGAAAAACATATCTTCCCTTTTCCAAATAAACTGTTTCACAAATCTAATGAAATATATATTTATTTATTAAACCTCTCTTTATTAGAGATTTCCTGAGATAATCGAAATTTCATATGACAGGCATGAAAAAAATTACAACCGATACTTTACGGGTAAAAAACGAAACATTTTTTTTTTCTTTTTTGGAAAAAAAAGTGCTGTAAAAAATAAAGATGCGCCAAATTTCAGAGGAGAGATCGAATAGCCTCCCACAAACTTCCTTCCCTTTTAAACCTCAATGGATTTAATTTCCGCGGAAATTCTTCGTGATTTAATTACAGAGACGAGATCGTTCCGGGTGAGATTTTTTTCCCTTTCACCCCTCTTGACTACCCCTTTTACCACCCCTTGTGACTCTCATTCTCCTACCCTAACTTCATTCCTCCCTAGTTAAAGTTACAGTGAGAGACGCTGCACTTGCCATAACTGAGAGTAAAAGGATTTGGACTAAAAGAGCTGGGGAGAAAAAAAAAATAGTGCCGTAGACAGGACTGTGAGAGTGGAAGTGAAATGAAAAGAACCAACCCCTCTGAGTTCCACCCTCCCGACCAGAGAATTCTTCAGGATGACTTTATGAGCTGCAAATCGCAAACGAGGAGAGTTGTTATTAAAGTATCCCGGTGCTTCGTTCACTTCTTTTCCCTAATGACATTTGAGAAAATTTTAATATCGTATTTATGGCCAAATAAAGTGCTTGTGACCCGCTGTAAGTGAATATGTATTTTTTTTTCTGTCGCTTTTTTTTTCTCTGTATTAATTTTCTTTCATACCTCAAGACGTTATGTTTGATTCTTTTATCACTGTAAAAAGATTGATAGCGAATTTTTATGCTCTTCTCATAAAACTACTCGGGGTGAAGGGTTTTTAATTTTGAAGACTACTCACAAAAGGTTTGCAATAAAGATGAAATGGAACAGCTGCGGAATGTCTTAGAGAAAAGTGAATCTGTTGTGATTGTGAAGAAAAAATAGTATTCTTTTAATGTTTTGTATGACTTTATTATTGTTATTGTAAATTAATATATTCTTTAAAAAATTATAATCATCTCGTTGTATACAAACGTTAACAAAATCTTCAGCTAAAAATTCTAAATATAGATTATTATTATAGATAATAAATTAATCGTGTTAGATAGAGAACAAGGGTTAATTTGTGTCAGGAAGGGAATTATAAATTTCATCCTTATTCGTATATTAGATGATAAACATGTTAAACATTTTTTTGTATAGAACTTATCATTATATTTTTTTTCCATTATATTTCTTAATGGAAACATTTCCCTTTAAAATAAGTAAATTACTTCTATAATATCAATTTAATATAATTTTTTCTTGCATAAAAATATCGATGTATAAAAGTTATAGTAAAAAGTTAGTTGTTTAATAGTTAAAAAAAGTATGTATTTAAAATTTAATAAAAATTTATGTATTTAAAAGTTGTAAAAAGTTAGATGTTTAATTAATTAATTCTTCAACAATAATAAATACCAACAATACCGTAGTAAAACACGCGCTTGAAGCACAAGAAATAAGATCGAAAATTACGGGTTCACGTTATACGTCGGATATAAAAATCACAGTTTTAAAAGTAAAGAAAAAAATGAGCATATAAAAATTACATTTTTAGAAGCAGCATTTAGATTTTTTTAATGTTTTTTTAAACTTCCAACATCCACAAATCTTACTGTCATTTTAAATTTAATTAGAATGGTTCATTAAAACACACATCTATCTAAAGCCTGAACAAATGACCTCCATCCACTATAAATAACTGCCATGTCTGTGTAGATCTCTGTCAACTGCTTGTCCGTAAGCTTGTCTCTCAAACTAAAAGACTTCCTGGATTCTTAAAAATACCTGGATGCTTTCGCCAAACATTTCTTATCCACAATTTTGCACCGTTTGCGTCCATCCATCATTTTTCGAGCACATGAATCAAAATACCTTTCGGGAAATTATGTTTTGGCATCAGTTTTCTTTTAAAAATAACCATGAGTTTTAATGTCGTACTATCCGCTAAAAAAAATTGTATTACGGTGAAATGAAATATTTAGTGTCCTGTTAATTTTGTGAACCATTTTTGTCATAACATAAGAGTTTTGCACAGGTGCATTTCAGGTTTTGTCGTAAAAAAGAGGGTAAGTTATATGGTGAATACGCCTTAAAGTCAAAAGTGATGTTTGAAAGCGTAGGCGCGCGTTATAAGCCTATATATAAGCCTATAAGCGCGTTATATACAATATCATATACATAATATGATATTGTATTCAAACAACGAAATTAAATGCATTGTAATGAGATTTATTTGAAATCGAAATCGAATTAGAAATAGTGGAAGGATCATTTTATGCTAAATGATCACGCCGATTTTTAATGTGTATATATTAAGCATTCAATGCATTTCTTTCTTCTTTTATACAGTGTATGTGATTGTGCTTCTCCAGTTTTCAAATTAATTTATGTAAAACACTATAAATGTATGTGTTCTTTCAAAAAAACACTGGTATTGCTAAGTATATAGGTATCGCATTTTATAATGTAAAAAAAAAAAAAAGAGTTTCTTTGAACATTGAATATTTTTTCCAGCACTTTAAGTAAGTGAATAAGAAATATAGGGGTTAATATCTTTTCGAGGCATCGTGGCAAATATTTATGGCTTTTAATTTTTAATTTATATTAAGAAAATAAAAAGAAAACTTATACGGGCATAAGATAAACAGTATTCATTTTAAACTTCGATGACGCAAAATAATTGCCTAATACAATCAAACTAATATAGTGTTCGAATTAATTGAAACAAATGGAAAAGAAAACGATTTTTTCTAATACCTTGGCTTTTAATCATTTCATACCTTAAGTAGACTGAAGAATCCCTTATTAGTATGAAGTATACCCTCCTGTAACAGAAATGACCTCTTGAACATGTAATTGCATTAAATTCATTAATGTAGTGCCAATTTTTTGACTTCAGCATCCTGGAACCACGCTTGTATAGAACTTCTTATCATTTATTCTGTTGTTTTGCTTAAGCGATTCTTGAGAACATGTCTTAAGTTCACAATAGGTTTTATATCTGGTGAATTACACCCCCCCCCGGGACAATCAAGCACTTCTATTTTATTTCCCATTCTAAAAGTCTGGATCAATTTCGAATTGTGACAAGGGATGAAGTGATGTTGAAATGTTCTGTCAAATCAACAATCCGTGAATGAAACAATGTACTAAGTTATCTTTCTACGTATTTGACAAAATTCAAAATGCTTTTAAGAGTAATTGAGTTTCCAGTGCTATTTGCTGTGGAAAAAACCCAAAACACCTGTTTAAAAGGTTGTTTTACTGTCTATAGGATGTGGTCTTGTCGCAGAGTTTATTTCGTCTAACTGCTTTTGATTTGTATACCTGTACAAATAAATGTATTTCATCACTGAGAATATTCCCCCCCCCCATTCTTTAACAGTCCATGATAGGTATTTTCTGGTCCATAATAAACCTTTTTTCATCATTTTAATAGATAGAAATTCTTTTTGCCTCAGTTTTTTGCCTTAAGACCAGCTTCCAGAAGTCTTTTCCGTACATTTGAGGTATTCACTTCAACACCCTAATCCAATAAATTTCTCCAAAGGTCCAATGTTTTCTTTCTTGGATTTATTTTAATAGTTGGTATTCGAATTTTATCAGTTCTTGGAGTAGTTTTACGTTTGTGCCCTTATTACCTTTTCTTTTTGGAGACAAAGATTTGGAATCTGGAAATGCTCTCAAAATTCTTGAAACACTTAATTTTAACACACCAATTGATGTGTCTATATATCTCACAGTTATGTAAGTTTGTTCATTGAGATATTATTTTAAAATGCTTCCTCAGATTAATTTTCTATCATAGAACAAGGAAAAGGAACGCATATTACACGGAAAGTAAAAATATAACCATCAGCTGCCTCACTGAAAAGCTCACAACTGAGCTACTGATGATCTAAAACCAGTAAAAGGAATGGTCGATGAAATCAAGGTCTATCCGTCATACTAGCTCTAAGCAGATATAACCGCTTTGAGACTGTTTGGAACATCACTGGTTAATCACTTAATCACAAACCAACATAGGCAAGAAAAATATTTTTGTCCCAATTAATTCAACATATTAGTACATAAAAATAAAATTTGCTATTTTTCTAGCTTTTTTTTCTGAAAAAGAAATAAAATGGTTATCATAGAAAATAGATAGTATCTTAAGTCATAGAAAAAATGGCTTAAGATTTGTAACAAAAAGGCTTAATTACACGATTCATGACCATTAGGACATTGACTCTAACCTCAAATCTTCTAAAGATAATAATAAAGGGGGAAATACAGTTATTTCCCCTAATAGATTCTATCTCATTAGTCTTAGAATTCGTCTTCAGACATAAGAATTTTGCACCAGATAGGAGCCTTTTTTTCATTAGAAATTATTCAAAACTAGGCATCTTTTGCAAACATTTCATTCCATACTTCTAGTGATATTATTTTATTGGGGAAAATACATAATATTTTTGAATAAATATGAAAGTATTAATCATTACATGACCGTAAGGTTACCAAGGTAAATATTAGTATTCAGCTGTTTATAAACTATGACTTAAATAAAAACCATTACAATTTAAAGTTTTTTGGATCAATGAGGCAATTCAGTTTGAATTAATAAGTAGCTTCATCAGAGCAATTTGTTTTCATTTGTTCATATATGCTATATCACACAAAATTATATTTATCAAATAACATAAAACATATGAGAAAGCACAATAACATAAAGCTCACCCAAATGAAAGTGCAATTACATCCGGTCTATAAATGATTTAATTCAATTAATATAAATAAGCATAAACAAAGAAAAAAAGTATTACAAACGAAACAGATAGGCTAGATAAGGTCATTTTGTAGGTTGAAACAAGTGTCCCAGTGGTCCACGATATGATGGATACTCTGGAGGAAGAAACTCTGGTTTAGTTGTAGGACCAATATTCAACAGCAGTTTAGACCTCATTATCGTCGTTAAATCGCCATCATTTCAGAGCTTTCTGGAGTGGACAGAAGATGTGGTATTCACACAGGAGAAGTCCGGTCTGTAAGAGACCTGACAAGAGTACAAGAACCTCCCAGAGAAATTGGCGTTTCGATGTTTGGGACGCCAAAGCCGCATTAGGACGAGAATTTTCATGTAAAGCAACTCGCGAGAGTTCATGTCACGTCAGCGGTTCTTGATAATCTTTCTCAGATCATGCAATGAGACACAGTGAGTGGCATCATTGACACTCGCATCATTTGAAGCTTCCATAATGCAAACGATGCCTTTTAACGTGCTGTCACACACCCATATGATGGCATCTGACGATATCGTATGCAGTTCAAGCACTCTACGTGCTTTATAAGGGCAAGCGTCGTCATTTTTCTCTTTAAATTGCGGAGTTATTACAGTAGTACCACATTCTTTTGGGTGATCCTTAAGAATCAAGGGTCTAAAAACTAAAATAAGTAAAAATAATACAACTCACGAATGTTTTTTATCACTAGCGCCAATTAATTTGACAATTCTTTTTTTTAAGTTCCCGTTTACATAGTTCAGTATACGTTCTTTTTTGATACATTCTGTATAAAAAATAAGCTAACGTTATTTTTAAATACGATAATCATCAATTTTAAAATGGAGAAAATGTTTTCTTTAGTCGTGAAAGGGCTAAAAGTTGTTAGAATTCTCTTCGTGTATTGTTAGTACTTCAGGAATCCGACACTATTGTATGTATGCAAATGTTCAGCTGTCATTAACTATATATAACATAACACAGTTTCGTTAATTAAGTCTAACTATATTTCACTCCTGCCAGTGTATAAACAATCATGTCCTTACATAAAATTTTACTCTTAAGTGTTCCTGAGATTCTTTCGCATCTTAAGCAACCTCTTAAAATGTAAATATTTTAACTACTCGATAACTATAAAAATAGTCTGGAGTACTCACAACTTCAGCAGCAAATTTTCACGTATTTTTTTCATTAACTTCCCTCTCTCTTCACCACTTCCTCGCACTTTAATACACACCCTCTTTCAAAAATATCACTCCCCCGTTTCCATTTTTCTCGAATGACCAATAGGATCTCTGAATGAAAAGAGAAAAGCATTATCTTCGATAGCAGTCATGCTTAACGAAGTGTGAAGGACTTTAGTTTTAGTGATACCCGCTTAATGAGGCGAATTAATATGAAAATAAGAACGGGTATCTCGCAGCGTCAGAAAAGAAGTGGGAAAAAATTTGCTTCTTTATATTCCATCGCACTATTTTAATACATTCGTATCAGAATTTTACTCGCGTGGAAATTTGAAACTGCTCTTTCTCGCGAGCATAAAAATGTCAAGTTGTGTGAAATATTTATGGAATGCTTAAATTTGCAAACCAATCTCCATTTTTATGAAAGGGGTGATATTTCTTTTGTTTAAAAAGAAAATGACGTATTTGAATATTTTGCTTCGGGATATTGTTTTTCTTCATAAGTATTTAAGTAAATGTGTGTAGAACTCTTGAAGCGTTAAAAAATATTTATCAGAACAAGAATGTAAATTTTTGGATTGGTTTTGATTTAATGTATATTTTGTTCTACAGGAGACCTGCTGGTGCAAAAACCGTTTAGTTTTGAATAACAATCCGGTGACGAGAATGAAATATCAGCTAGCACTTTTTTACTAAAATTTTCCAATTCACGCGAATTTTGAAGTTAAGTTTGAGGCGACGCAAGCCACCAAGTAGTCATGTTCGTAAACTTGACACACAAACATTGTTTCTGTAAAGTCAGATTTGGGGTTCTAGGATCAATGAAGACATATACGGCAGAAAGGCTAAAGCACGTTGTATTTGTCAAGAAAGAATGCACTCACGTTTCTGTAGGTTGAAAGTTGGAAGATATTGCTGCTAGCTAAGTGCCAACCACTTCTCTTGACCAAAATTAAAAGTTTCGCCTCCTATTGTTTTTGAGTAGTTTCGTAATGAGACGTTGAAAACAATCGATTAAATAAAGTTGAATCTAATTAAAAAGGTTGTAGTTATTTTTCTCTACACTTTGATTAAAACCTGGACACGAAGTCCTAAATCGGCTTGAAATGTGCTAGTAAAACCTTTTGCTTTTATAATACCTGGCAAGCACACATGTACATATATTTGTATACGTATGTATGTTTGAATTATTTTTTTTGTTATGTAGTATTTTTATGCTATATTTCGTGGATTAAATAATTTTCGAACATAATATAAATTGTTCAATTCATAAACAATATTCCTACATTTTTCACAAAGTTTTAAAGTATAAGTAAAGTAATCATAAATTAGTGAAAAACAACAGTGAGACAGAGAGAGAGAAAATTATACAGTATGTGTCTTTATAATTTTAGAATAGTTTTATTTTGCAAAAAGTAAGATTTAAATATTTATATAAATTACTCCCGCGCATAGTTAAATATATTTCTTAAATTTTAATTTATAAATAGTTATATAAAGCCGAGAAGAGAGAGAGTAATCATGGATGCCAAGCATTTTTTATGTGAAAGCCGCAACATTACGATGATCTCAAATTTTGATTGCTAAACGTTTTTCACATTTATTTTTCAAAAAAAAAAAGACATTCATTTTGAAATATTACATAAAAACGAAAGAAATAAAAAGGTCTCCATAAGACAGCGTTCCTCACACTGTGGGATGGCCCACCTCCAGGTGGGCGTGATATACCTACGTGTGGGGGGCGAGCATATTCAAAAGTCGAAAAAAATTTTAAATAAGTATAAGTTTACTCAAATGTGAAGCAACTTAAAATACATTCTTTCATAATAAAAATTAAATACACATTTACACTGATTAAATATACTTATAAATGTATCAGTACTGCACAATGTCTTTGATAATTAATTTATCAATACATTATAAATAAGTTTAATAATTAGTAGTACCTTCCATGTGTGCGTGTGAATTTGTTATTTTCAAAATTAAATATTTAGCCTGATATATTTTATGGTTTATGATTAAATTTGTGTATTACAGCTTTAGCGTCAAAGTGCATTTTTATTGCATTTAATACATTGTTATTGCGCAACGGGGCACGACAAAAATTATGATTGTAAAATGGGTTGCACACATTGAAAGTTTCAGAAGCACTACTTTTAAGAGGAGAACTAAAAAGGAACTATTTGTGTACCGATAGAAAATGCATTAAAATCTTTAATGCTACATTTCGATCTCAGTACTGTAAATTATGTGTATTCATTTTATACTTTACAGTAAGTCTTTAGTGAATTGAAAATAAATTTTACATATTAAATAGCATTGGATTAAGCAAAGTGTAGTATATAGTTTTCTCCTGAAGTTTCCTGATAATTTTAATACATGTTTTTCTATATTTATTTGATCAAAGATAGATTTAATTTTTAAGAACAGTTTTCCAAAGATTTACTCGTATTTTCTAGAATTATGGAAATTGAAGGCATTAATCTACAATGAAATCAAAAAGCACTTTTTGTAAGTAAAGAGAATTTCTCCGTTATTTCCTCCTGATTTCTTGGGAGAGGTATTTTAAGAAATGCAAACTTTTTTTACATTAATAATAGGTAAGCAATATTAAATTCCGAATACAAAAATATCCACAATCGTAAGAGCTATTATCAAATTTTAGTATGTGTTTATCAAGACTTAAAGTTAAGTATACATTTTACTTTATTAAATTTCATTTTAGAACTACTTATTCCAAACTGCATTTTCTAGGGGTTTCAACTTTAACTTTTTGACACAGATAAGCAAATTATTTAAAAATATATATTTATACTTCAGAGCTATATTTTTCAAACCTTGTAGTGACTGTGTTCCAATTTGAAAGAATACATTTCACAAAGGAACCCCCACACTCTCGCGCAGTAACAATGCAAACAATAATGGAACATCTTAATGTTATAGCTACTTCACAACCTTATTAACAAACGTTACAAATTACCAAGATTTAGTAAATGTACTGATATTTGCCAGCAACTATATATCCACTTCTTTGACGAAACCGGAATCAATACCTCTCCGTTGTTCTCGTCTTAAATTCATCCTATAGGACATTATTACGGATCTCTGAGAAGCTCTAAATTTCTCTTGAAAATTCTGGAACATCTGCGCACTCTTATAACAAATGTGTATAAATGCTGCATCCCTAGCAATATTAATAGAGTCTATTTTCCTTTAGCTATCAAATTCATCTTGAATCTACACGTGCTAAAACTATACATAATCAAACATAAGTAGAAGAGTAATTTTTAGTGAGCTGAAACGAGCATTGGACGATAGCAAAACATCAAAAAGAGCTCAGATTACCATTATAAAATACATTTGGAACGAATTCAAATTAACGAATTCATCAGGACCGAATATTTTATTCGTTAAATTGGAGTTATTCTCAACTTCGGGGTCCAAAAAAATACGATTTTTTGCACTTACCTTTTGGAAATTCAGTTATAAGCAACAACACAAAAACGTATCCACAGTTAGGAGCTGAACGCTTTTTATACGGCAGCTGAAAATATTGTTATCGATTTACTACCCACCTATTAATTCGAAATTTTAAAATATTGACAATTAGATGCCCGACAATATTTTTGATTCCTGACTTCAAATAGTTCTTTTTCAACTATATACAGAGAAAAAATGCTGTGTCCTTTACATCCTGCTGCATGAATTATGTTTTCATATTTTCCAAACAATGTAAATAATTTGAAAAAATATAACGGTTTTGATGTGAGTTTCATTATTAATTTCTGCATAAAAATCGTTACGCATTAGTTTCCGACAATTTACCATGTTTGATAAATTTTCAGAAACAAAATTTTCTTTAAAACTGTACGCATAATAAGCCTTATTTCTCTGGAAAAAAGAGCAAATCATAAAATCTCTGAAAATATCCCTTGCTTTGTGGAGTGAGATGTGATGTAAAGAATTTTCTCTCCTATTCAAAACTCACGCGATAAATTACTCTAATGAGTCATCTACACCAGTAAAGTCTAAAAATGAGCTGCACCCTATTCACTATCGCTATTTTCTACTTTCTAGAAAATTATTTTTCTGTCCCGGGCAAAAAGGTTGACCTTTTGGAAAGAAGTCATTTTTTTCCTAATCCAAACAAATGAAAATTTTTTCGGTGTTTCAAATATTTATTTATTTGGGGCTCATTATTCATTAAATAGGAAGTTTTGCCTCCATTTTGATCGGAGAAAGGAGAAATTCGTTAAATAGGGGTTCGTTAAATCGGTGTCCGACTGTATCAAAAAATAACCTCACAAAAATTAAATTTTGAGTTTACCAGTACTCAAGAAAAAAAAGCCTTTATGGATTTTTTACGCAAAAATTTTGGTAACGGAGAGTATACCTATAGTAAAAAACATGACACTTAGTAATATTTCGTAGTGAATACGTTAGGTTTCTTAAAAAATCACATGAAATTCAAAACTTTTTCTTTGAATCCTTAAAGAATCAAAAAACTTAATAAACCTCCCACAAAAAATAGATAGACGTAAACAGATTCTTGTCTATGGTGAACAACTTATTTAACCGACTGCAGAAACTATGCTAAGAAATAATTTCGCCAAACAACTATAGACCTTACTTCCAACAAATGATAATGTTGCCGGTTGAATAGTTGAAAATGCGATACAAATGGTTTTTAATTCAGCTTGATAAGGCCAAAAAAAAACCGGATGTTCATTTTATTTTCTATGTTCAATTGTGTGATAGTATGTCAACAGTAGAAGTAATTTCTGCAAACAAATACAACTCAAAACAATAGCACTCTTGCATTCTTTGTTACCTTGATGTTATTTTTTTCAAAAGTAAAAGTGCAAATTTGAAATGGAATATGCACGGGTGGTGCTTGTTCAATATCTATAAGATTACAAAGCATGCAGGCACTTATGAAATGTAAAACTTTCATAGTGTGTTCTTAGCATGATCCTCAGAGAAGTTACGTCTAGCAAAGAAGTAAGTGATGATCTGGTTATTGTGTGGGCTAGTGTTATTGTGCTAAGAGAAATAAATATAAAAACAAGTAATATAAAAAAATTATGTCAATTCCTACTTTGAATAAATGAATATAAAGTATTTCATTAATGATTGAAAATTTGAGCAAGATATATATATATATATATACATAGGAAGAGAGCGAACTAATAGTAGAAATTCAAAAAAAGAGCATGATTTGTCGGCATTGTTGTAACAATGCTCACCCGGTTTGGCTAGTTTGTCATAAAAACCGGCTTTCGACGTCAACTTTAGTCATTGTTTTAACAATGGACATAAATTTAATTTGCCATCAAAACCAGGTAATTAATTAATTAATATTTGGAAAAATCTATATTATCATTAAAGGTCAAACTCTACAAATTTAAAAAAAATTTATTTGAACTTGATTAGACGAATAGAAAGAATTTTATTAATGATTGAGAATTTGAACAAGATAAATATGTATATCAATATAGAGAGAGTATGAACTAATAGTAGGAATTGAATAAGATCTTTGAAACCAAGATTTTGGTTGTCTTTTATAAAATACAAGAGTGCAGTATAATTAGAGTTCTTTTATTTTGAGGAAGTATGGCTACCATGGGAAAAAATTTTGTGTGTTTTAAATTAAGAGTTTAATTCGTCTTATCTAGATTCTAGAAGAAGAAATTATGTTGGAAATCTTAAAATTTATTTGTAGTCAATCTGAAATACTAGGTAAAAATATTCTGAGTTATTAAATACCTTGAATCTTCAATTCCAAATAGGAAATATAGATACTTCGAATAAGAATGATGCTAATGTTTTCAGAAGAAAATTGGAAATATTGATCAGAGAAATTCGAAATATATATTTTTTAAAATTAACTATATATGCTTTTAGATATGAATTAATATTTTAAAAATTACAAGAACAACGTGTGTAAGTTGCTTTTGTAACAATTGAAAATTTCTTAGCCATTTTGATAAGAAAAAATTAATGTTATTTTCTTTTTACAACTTTACATCAAGTTACAAAAAAAAGGTGGATTAGGAATTCATTTCAAAATATTCCAGAAGTTCTGTCAACTGCCAAGTACAACATGGTAAATTGAGAAATGAGCAGACAATTTTTTTATAATAGATAACGATTTTAATTTTGGGTAGGAGGAGGGGGGGGTAGGAGTTTCCGTAATGAAAATAAGAAAATGTTCCATACTATATATATATATATACATATACTAGCTGACCCGGCCCTGCGTTGCACGGGCTTTTACCTAGGGTATTACTTAATCCCCTTGTTAATTTCCTCCTTTCTTTCTGACGCCAGCACTTTTGTGTGGGTGTGAAGCGTACGATGTGAGTTCAAGGCCCATGAGTGCGTATCAATGGTTTTCTCGTTTAACATTTTCCCTTCTCTTCACAAAATCAGTACTTCCAATATAATTTTTCGAAATTGCTTTTACTTCTTTGTTTCTTTCCCCTTCGCTTACCCCAGCGTTGCACGGGCTTTTACCGAGTGAATAACTTAATCCGCATGGGAATTTCCTGTTTCCCTCTGGACGATAGCACTTATGTGTGTGTATGCGCGATGTGAGTGATTTCTTTAACTATGTCATTAAAACTCCCTTTTTCGAAATCTGGTCTTGCGTTGGTGTGGTGTGGTAATTAGGAGAGATGGGTGAAAGGGGGGCTCAGGAGTCGTCCTCGTCACTTGACCATGGTTGAAAATTTCGAGGTCCGTCGCCAAAAACTCTCGAATAGGCGAACAGTGCGAATTTATAAATCACTCACTCACTTTTCAATTGTTTCGTTGCAATTTTTTAGTTCCGGAAACGAAAATGTGGCCTTTTTAAAAATAGTTGTACGTTGAAAAAAGACAGAAAAGTAGAAATTTTTCAAATTACAAAACTTCACTACTATTATAAATCTTGAAGTAAAATTGTGAGGATTTTTTGAAATGTTCGACACACGGGAAAAATTATTAATTATTAAGTATTTTGAGTGTTTTATTAAAGTTTGTTCAAAAAAGTTTTTGGCTTTATATTTTTTAAATCACTGATACTAAAAGTTTTAAAAATAATTTTTATTTAAACGCAACGATATTGATTCATTTCGCAGTATGAAATTCAAAAAGAAAATAATACTATGTGATAAAAATATATTTAAGAATATTTCCTAATATTTTTTTATGATATTTTTTTCTTATATTCTACTGTTCTTCAATAAATCAATCAATCTTTAAGAATAAAAAAAAAAAAAACTATCGGTTGTGATGCGTTATATGAGGGAATTCCCCTTTTTACTACGCAGCGAGACTCAAAACTACCTCAACCTTTCCCGTCTTCCAAACAGAAAGCTAACGCAAAGTGAATGAATGACCTTGACAAAATTCAGAAATAATGTCGGGAGTACCGAATGAGCATCCCCTACGGGAATCTGGCAACGTTTTTTCTGGATTCTTCACATTTCCGGCTATAAAAAATTATGGCGTGATAAATTGAAATAAAAACCATCCTATGTTTTAAGTTGGACGAAATGACACACAGTATGCAAAATTATATTATGATCGGTTGAGTAGTTTCTGAGTCCATCGCGGACAAACACTGTGACACGTATATTTTATATATAAAGATTATCATTTTCAACATCCTACGTTGCAAAACCAGATATTTTGCAGTGGCTTCTTTAAAGAGACAAAATATAGATCTCAGCTAAATTTAGACAATAAAATCAGAGATACTGTTTTTATATTTAAACTCCCTCGAACTAAATATGGCCGTGGTAGCCTAGTGGTCATGGTATCAGATCGTGGCTGGTATGTTTTGAATTCGAGCCGAGTACCACTAAAGACCCGCCGTGTAGGAAAGCGATGCACGTTAAACCTGTCGAGAGCTCAAACGTCCTCCCGTTGGTGTGGCTTGGTAGTTAGGAAAGGGAGAGCCTGTTCAGGTGCCATCCTCATCACATGACCATGGTTCAAAATTCCGAGGTCCGTCACTAAGTGCCCTCGTGTAGCTGAACAGTCTATATATGACGTTAATATTCACTCAATCACTCTCTCCTCGGGCTAAATTTATTCTGCAAGATAGGCCTAAAAGAATAACCTAATAATTATTAAACTTATTTTTATTTTAGTATTCCGTGTTATATTAACTATTAAATACGTCAATTACAAAATACTTTTATACAATTATAGTATAATTAAAATTCTATTTATAAATTAAATATGTCAGTGCTATTGAATATTTTATTTTTATATCATAACGTAATTTGTTTTAAATTCTTTAATTTAATAATATTTTACTTCTTTTAAATTAAACAAACTTTTGTAATAGTATCCTGTTTTTGATGTGCTCATCACTTCCTACTTTGTGTATTACACCCCAAGGGGATTCATGCACCGCAAGTTATTAATCGCTGCTATAGAGTTCTATCAGCACAAAATTGTTTGCAGTCAGATATATATGTATTTATTATTTGTAATATAAACTACCAATTCATTACTTCTGAAGGCATATTAAATCAGGAACTTGCTTTGATTTATACTACATAACAATATGAAAGGCTTTTATGATACATTATTGTTTAGTAAACTTGAGACGCGCCACACCGATGATGGGATTGAACTCTCTGATCTATTCTTAGGCAAATTTTGAAGAATTATTGTCTCATATATTAGAATATTTGCTAGAGTAATGAACCGAATTTGAATGAAATATACGTATATTACTGGAAGTATATGCGCATGGGAACACACATGATTTGAATGGACATTAATCAAAATCCATATTCTACGAAACATAATGCTTTATAGGATGATCGAAGATTGTTTGAAGCAGATAGATTGTCATACCATTGATAGTACTTAGAGATTACAGAGTATTGTGTTAATGTATTGCTTAAACCCACACGAATAAAAAGTACTTCTTTAATTATATAGTTGGATAATACGTATAAAATATCAAGTAAATACATATGCATAATGTGGCTATTTCATTTTAAAAAACATACCACACGGCATGCAAAATACAAAAAAAAAATAGTTAATATTTAATTTAATGTCTTGAATTCCGTATCAATATTTCTTTAATATGTATTTGCATTGTACTTTTCAAAAAAAATCCTTATACAAGGTACTACTTATTGTTATACCATAAAAGACCTCCGTTGTTTGCCCTTATGTATGTAATTTGCTCTTTGTGATTAGAATATTAAAGTAATGTATTTTTAAAGTTTCTAATAGTATTTAAAAACAAAATAAAAATATTTAACTCATTCGGTTTTGAATTAAGAATTATTAGTAAAGGTAAAAAAAAAAAAAATTATTATGAATTTGTTTTTTTACCTTAAGTTGAATTTATTTTTTTTTTTTTTATTGTTGATGTGTTGTTAATTTATTAAGTTATTTACTAAACTGACTGAAAACTGTGTGGAATTATTTTTGTTATGCAATAAAAATGTAATTTTTCAAATCATATTGTAGCGCTTTAAAACGAAATTTGATTTAGAAGAATAACAATTTTAGAGGCACTAATTATTTTACGTCAATTAAGCTAAGCCGCTATGTTTATTCAAGTGATGTTGCCTTCAAAGTGAAATAGATTCTCGCAAATTAGACTATAGACAAATCCAATTGATCCAATGATTCCAATTTGAGAGAGTTTGCAGATAAGGCAAAAACTATTTCAACTTAAAAATGTGTTTATCTATCCTGTGATAAGAGAACTGTTACTTTTACAATTTATTTGCCTAATAATTGTAGTATTCATTGAAAGTAAAATATCTAATTCTATGCTGGTGTTTAGTCAGGTAGATAAGAGGATACTTTTGGTGATATATTAAAAATAGTAACAAAAAATTTTACACAACAGTAGTTGTTTTTAGTTTTATTGGGATAATACAAGAAGAAATTATTGCAACTGTCAATATTTTGTTTAAGGTTAAAGACGCTATTTGTGCCTATTTAAGAGGGGTGATCAGGAAAAAGGTTACAACTTGAATAAAGAAATATTTATTTACAATAGAGGGAAAATACAATGAGAGAATAAGAGGCATATCTGCCTATTACATTTCGATATAATCACCGAGTCTTTTTAGGCATTTATCAGAACGCAGAACCAATTTGCTTAACCCGTCTTGGTAAAAATCATGTCCCTGTCCAATGAACCAGATTTTGGCGAATGTTTTCCCAGCACAGTCTTGGAATATCTCACAGCATATCAGAAGCGATATGCTTCACGTTACCACAACTCAGTCCCAGCTTTGACGAGATTCCACACATTTTTCATGACGAGTCGATAATTTTGAATCATTTCTTCAATTCGTACCGTGTTGATTTCTGTCGTAGAAAAACTTGACCGTGACCGCTCCTTGTCATATTGCGGTTTTCAAAACCCTGTCTGCCTGATTGAAAAGAGTGACATCATTTCCCTACATGTTGTTACTCATTGCTTATTCACCATAAACTTCCACGATTTGACTATGAATGTCAGATTTGGACACATTCTTTGCCCATAAAAATCGAATCACGAAACGAACTTCCAAGCGAGACCGATTTTCTAACCTTTTGTCATTTCAATCGTCCTACACCATCTAAGAACTTTCACTACCTACCCGAAAACCAAATGTATGACTATTTGTCTCTACTCTGGGGAAACAAAATTTCTCCACAGTAAGTAGTTTTCAAATGCTGCGGCTTGTAACCTTTTTTTTATCATCCCTCGTAACATTTCGGTTGGCTGATAAAACTGGACTCATGGTCTGTGGAGTTTTTCTTAGATGGTCCAATTAGCAGTGTTCCTATTAAAGATAAAAGGTAAGAAACTGTATAAAATACTCACAGGAATATTGATAATAGCACACTAAGAATTAAGCGAGCTACAATTGCGAAACTGCAAATTAGTTGAATGGTGTCCGATATAACTATTCATTTTCCTGCCGATGCGCAAGAACACAGTCCCTTATGTGGTAGTGCAGTCATAAAGTGAGCTCTGTATAAACTTAAGCAAGTTGGAAGATTTATAAACGTTATTTTCATATCCCAATCATTAATATGATTGACCCTATTATCGGCATGGAAATCACAGATTTGCCAATGCTCAGTGTTACTCACGAGGGAGATCGTTTAAAGTGTGTCGAAAGAACAAATTGGAAGCAGCAGGCATAAAATATTACCCACGTATGGATAACTGTGTCTGAAGCGATCAGGAAGATGCATTGGCCACTGGAGCGATAGATCGTATGATAAACCCTACTGGATTCCACAATGGCTCATTCAAAAGATTGCCAGTTGCTCCACAAGCCACTTCAAGACACACTTAGCTCTAGAGAATCTGACATCCAAATACTACTCATGTACTGAATTTAAGACCGAGACATCGGCGATTCCGTCTGCAATGGTGCCAAACCAGAGTGACGAGGAATGCCACAAATTGGCAAAACATAGTGTATAGTAACAAATTTAATTTGGGAACAGATATAAACTACATATGGGTATTGAGGTGCACTGGTGAACAGAGCAGTTCTAACTATACTGTCGCGCAAGACGTTACCTGCAAAGCAGGGGTAATGGTCTGAGAAGGTAGCTATAACCTATGTCAGTTGGTTCTCTCTAATTGTTGTAATTGAAACCATATCAAGGCAGAGTTACATTGATGACATTCTTTGACCTCACAAGCAGGATTTTCCTGAAGATTCCTTCAGGAACTATTGTTCAGCAAGTTACTGATCGTTCTCAAGCAGCTGGAGTAGATCATTACTTTCTTCAAACTGTACACTTTTTAACGGAAAGTCTGTTCTCCGGACAGACGGACGTAAGAAGATGTACAAGTAGAGCATTAGACAGACCATCTGAAACGCCAAATGCATCTGTGTCCCTTTACACATGACTTGAATGTTACTGTTCACAATATAGGGCATGCTTGTGTGCCTAAGGATAATATCCTACGTCAATGCAACACAAAGCAGGACAGTGTTGTAGCATATATTGAAGCAGGAGGCAGTCCGACGCGCTAATGGAGCTGTAATATATTTGTTTAACTGCATACACTGTATTTTTTTTGACTTGTTCTTTATAACAACTAAACCTCTGGTCTGTATCATTATGTGTATTAAATTTCCTTACAATCCGAAGTTCCATTTTTGGAATGCCATTTTCATTAATGCTGATGGTATCTGTAAATTATCTTTAAGTGCACTATTACTAAGAAATATCATTAGATATCAGATACTCGATAAAAAGAAATTCTCTAGAATCCCAAACTTTTAACTAAGCAATATTTATATAATTCATTCTGAAACACATTTCATTACGTATCTACTGTAATTCTATAATGGGTGTTGTTCAAAGAGTTATAATGGCATTGCACTACATTTCTATATACATAACAAGAGAAAAATCGCTTCTTACATGTTATAAACCGTTATTTATATTTCCACAATTACTGTCATAAAAATATACGAAAACCCATATGCTCTCTTACTTTAAAAATATAGCTCCATAATAGATAAGGTACTAAAATATAATTACACATATCATTTATTTTATATAATCTTCACTAAATCAACTTCGCCTTTAATTTAATATTTTTATAAACACTTTTTGGAAAAGTTTACAAAAATTCATATATCATTTACTCACTAAAATGGGGGAGAAATTGGTTAAAATCATAAATTTTAGCTACCATAAAAATAAATAATTCATGTTTGCTTGTGCATCATAATAAAAGTGGCGCTAGTGTTTTCTCTCTGGTAAAACATTTATCACTTTTTGAAATTATTTTACAAAATAAACTGGGGCCTATGGTTTCTTGATAGCCTTAAGAAATTAATAATAAGTTGGATTGGTGGCACTGTAAAGGAAAGTGTAATCTTTCTATAATGAGACAGACATAATTATGGTTCTTTTAGATAATGGTTAAATAAACATAAAAATTAAAATGTGTTTTCTCGTTAAACTTTAGAAGATCTTAGACGTTGCTAGGAAGAAAAATATTTTAGGTTCTCTTTAAAACTAGTTAGAAGCTAGGAAAACTATTTTGAGGTGGATGTAATTATATGATAATAAGCAGTAACTGTAAACCCGGGTAGTTACAATATTTATTTGTTCTAATAACTGAAATTCAAATAATAATTATTATCCAGACAGCTTTTATTATAAAGTATATAATACAATTAAAATATTTGTTTGTGAGTCTCTAAGTAAAGTCTAGATTTCAAAATTTTGATTACATTGCCGTTTAAGTTTTCTTTAAAGTTTTGATAAGATTTTTTTATTATGTCCACTTTCATTGTCTGTTTCTAGTTACAATATTTTTTGATAATATTCATATTAGGCGAAGCATAATTACTTGAGTCATACAAAAATATGTGTCGCATTTACGGAAAAGTATATACATATATATACATAAAATCAATAATAATATGTATTAAATTGCTATTAATCTAAAGAATAAATTAAAAATAGAAGTATAACCAGACAGTGTAGTGTAATGTCAATTTCTTAGACTTGGGAACTAAGATCGCAAGTTTAAATAATGTTTTCACGCCAGCCAACCTTTTTCTGTAGTTTGCCGATACTACTGGGTTGTAGGGGAAAGAATAAGAGTAAGAATAAGTCATCATTAATACTAAGCATAATAATAACATTATAAGCTTAGTATAGGTAACCCGCCGTGTACGGGAGCGATGCACGTTAAATCTGTCGAGAGCTCAAACGTCCTCCCGTTGGTGTGGTGTGGTAGTTAGGAGAGGGGGTGGACAGCTCAGGTGTCGTCCGCGTCACTTGACATTGGTTCAAAATTACACGGACCGTCCCCCAAAGCCCTCGTGTAGCTGAACAGTGGGACGTTAATATTCCTCACTCACTCAGTATAGGTAAACTAAAACTAATTTAATGATGTTAATGAGAAAGAAACTTATCAAGGAAAAGTACTAATTGCTACCTAATGCAGAAAATATTAAATTATATGAATATTATAGTACTTTTAAAACAATTAATTTTTACTCCAACACATCGTTGTTTTAACTTACCACCTACCTGGGCTATCATAGAAAAGGAAGATAAAGCTTGTTTTTTATGAGTATAAGAAACTTGTCTCGAACGCTCGCCCATTGAAGTGTAAGGAGTAGACCTATTCTTAAAATATGCTTCCTTATTATGATTATCTAATTATTCTCTAAATTTGACCCAAGCTATGAGAGCAAGTCAGCTTAAATACTTAGATAAATAATTTATAATCTGAATATGTCCTGAACTGGCTCGACGGATCCTTTAACATGAATAACGGCCATAATTTCTAATTTCACTTACTTCTTAGGCTGCGTATGACCAACACACAATCATCCTTCTCCTAACTTCCCTCTTTGGTTGACTTCAAATATCACCCCTCATTAACATAATCACGGTTGTTGTTATTTTTTTCAAAAAGAGGCTAGATAATCATATAATATTATAAAAAGTACTTACCCTAGATGATTAGTTAGAATCACAAATATAGAATCCGTTACAAACTAAACGTATTAAATTATATCTTCAGATATAATTTCAGTTCAATTAATATTTGTTAGCTCCAGAAAAAAAAAATTGGTTTAATAGTTGTTTTTCTAGAACCAGGTGAACTTCAAATTGAGAAAGAAAACTTGTGATTTACAAATTTATATAATTATATAAAAAGAAATCGTGGGTGTGCTTATGTGTGACTACACGATAGAAGTGAAAACTTCTAATTTATTGTGTGCAAGTGATGTGGATGTCAATTTTTGCAAAACATTTCTCTTAGAAAATCTCTACTCCAATAAAGAAGCAGACCAACTAAATTTCAAGTCTAGGCTTAATAGTTAAAAAAAAAGGAATATTCTTTTATCCATAATACCCTTTTTTCCCCCTCGCCACCCCCTTGGGGTTCAATTTTCATAAAAGCCTCATTTGTAGCGGTTCTATACTCCTTAAAAAGAATATATCAGCCAAATTTCAAATCTGCAGATCTAATAGTTAAAAAACTTGAATATTGATCTATAACGGCACTCATAACCCTTTACTAACACTTTAGGGGTTGATTTCGCAAAACCCTTTCTTAGCGGATTTCTACTCCATTAAAGAGGCATGCCTACCAAATAACTAGTATAACGGTGTAAAGGTTCAAAAACGCGAATATTTATCACAAATGCCCCAATGACTCCTCCCAAACCCCATTAGAGTTCTACTTTCAGAAAAATCTTTAGGTAGCTAATCAAATACTCTACAAATGGAACATACTTGCAAAATTTCAAGTCTATAGGTCTAATAATCCAAAAACGAGAATATATTTATATGTAACGCCATTTAAGCCCTTGCAACGCCCCTTGGGTGTCGATTTTCGCAAAACCACTTTTTTAATGGATATGTACTCCACGAAAATAACATACCTACCAGATTTTCAGTCCGTATGTCTAATAATTCAAAAATGAGAACATTTATCTTCAACATTAATTAAGCCCTCGCACCAGCCTTTGGGGGTCAATTTTTGCAAAACTCGTTCTTATAGGAACCCTATTCCATAAAAGAAATCGGCATATCAAATTTCAAATCTGTGTGTCTAATATTTCAAAAATGGGAATATTTATCTTTAAAGCCTCTAAATCCCCTGCAACGCTACTTAGAGGTCGCTTTATTACAAAGTCCATTTTGTACCGGATCTATACTCTATGAAAGAACGTTGCTTGTTAAATTTCAAGAATCTACGTCTAACAGTTTAAAAACGAAAATAATCATCTATAACGCCCCTTAATCCCCCGCAACGCCATTTGGGGGTTCATTTTCACTAATATCACTTTGTTGCGGGTATCTGCCACATAAAAAGGAATCCGCTTACCAAATTTCAAGACTGTATGCCTAATAGTTTGAAAATAGAAATAATTATCTATAATGCCTCTTAATTCTACGCATGCCGCCCATCCGGTATAGTGGTCAGCGAAGCTGACTGCGTTGCCGTAGGGACTGGGTTCGAATCCAGGAGAAGGCATGGATGTTTGTGTTGTAATCCTTTCTTCTGTCTGTGTTGTATGACCCGTGTTGTGCATTGCGTAGCGCACGGGGTTTATAAATGTTAAACAAAACAAAAAAAGTCCTACGCATGGCCACAAGGGCATCGATTGGAACATAGTTTACCTAAATCAGAAACCTTCTTGGACATGCGTCCAACCATTTTCCAAAGTTTCATCGCAAATGGATGATTTGTTTTGGAAGGTATAAGAGACATACAGACAAGCATTCATTTTATATATGTGTATCGATATGTTTATATGATACTTACGTACAATCGTAACAATGTCAATGTTCAAAATACCTTGCTTTCCTCATTCCCCATGCGCTGAATTTCCAACCATCTGCTTCCTTTCATATAATGTCGTCAATACTGGTGTAATAATAAGTAAGCTCAAAATTATACGCGCTTTGCCAACCCGAGCACAATTTCGATTAGAGTACAGAAAATTAACGACTGAAGCCGAATGACCGTTACACTCCCGAACCCGACGCTTTATTCAAGTTCACTCTTCAGAAAAACACGCCTAAAGAAGTTACCAATTCAAAAAAAACGTTATTATTTTGAAGTAAAAATACATATCATTAGGGATGGAAATAGCCTATGTAAGAAATATCATCAAATAAATAATGGAATAATTTTCATCATTTAATTATAGTCTTCAGGGATAATTTTATCGATTTTATAATTTCTGTTCATGAAATAGTATTACAGAACATAATAAATAATTAATGGATATTTTAATAAGCATTATGGATAATCTCAAGCTCCCTTGATAAGAATATCATAAATCAAATTGTCTGTATTCTAAATAGCCGTTAGTACTTTTTCCGTAACATTAGTTCAAGCAAAGACGACTAATGGAATGGAAAAATTCTGAATGGCATTTTATGGTCAACTTGCCTCTGGGATTAGAACCTTAAAGTGCATATACACATATTACAGCCTTTTAAAGGATCAAGATCATTAATATTTATTTACCCTGTTATGATAGGTCATTCGAAAAAGTTTTACCTTTGAGTTAAAGTAATTAAAATAATTTCCTTTTACACTTTGTTTTTGAAAAAGTTTAGTTTTTAGAAAGATTTGCACTAAAAATAATTCATTTTAAATTGTCTGAATTTGTATAATGCACAAAAACCAATATTATTGTGTTTTATGTATAATTATATACACTATTGAGATAAACTAAGTAAAAAAAAAAATCTACGAATAATTTTAATCGCTATAAAAGTATGATTAGAAAAAATAAATCTATAGAATGTCTTTTTCTTACAAAAGGATATTTAAGGATATTTAATTAAATTTTTAAAGTTTCGAATATGTTTATAGTAATTTTTAAACAATTTAAAATTCATTAAAATTTGTTGTTAGATTTCTCATGAAATGCTTTATTTAAGAAAGCCGTATTTTCCATTCTGAAGTAGCTCTATCATTATATAATCCGAGATTACTTAGTAATAGCATATCTTTTGTGTTCGTTAACGCGAATCAAACTAATGCAAAATAATAATTATCAATAATAGGCGAATACAAAATGTCATTTGAATGAATACTTCAATTTCAAAAATTACGATTTACGTTTCAGTAAACCTTATATTCTCGGAGTCTGAAGAAAGCCTTATACTTATTACATTAGCTACCTTCATTAACGCTCTCTACAAGTTTTTCCGAAACTTAAAATCAAGCGCTCACAAAAAGAAGGGATATATCAGGTATTTAAAAGATTAAAAAAATTCTCTATCACTTGGCTAAGTGATGACTAGCATATTTTAGAAAATGTAGAAATTGACACCCTACATCTCATTATTAGGAACTGCGATAGCAAAATTCACAACGTTGTGATTTTTTCATTAATGTCATCTTACATATCCATGCTTTTTTTTACAGTTTCAACTAAGTCAGAACACTTTGATGAATTAGTTAAAACCAATGTAGTTTAGTTGAGCTGGGGCTTGAGAAAAATAACTTTGTCTCTCCATATAGTGTGTGTATTGCGTATATATATATATATATATATTTGTATGTATGAAATCGCTTTATACACTTCAGCACCATTCAACCAATCACTATGAAAATTGATATGTATATGTATTTTGGGGGAAGAAGTTTTTGTGATATCCTCTTTGTTGCAGGTGGCGCTATAGCATATGAATATTTCACCATAGATCCATCAATCGCCAACGTGGTTGTAAAAAATGATGCCATCTTGCCTCTATCGCCAACATTTCGTTTTTTCCCCATTAAATCGCTATTATAACGGCGTTGCTTGTGAATATTACAATTTTAACATAACACCAATACATCAAAAAGTAATATTAACGTATTACACATTCAGATATACATTATTTACACAATTTTAAGTGTGTATTGCACAAAATTTGTAACAAAGTATTACTTTTGTTGATTATAGATTAGCTTAGGAAGGTGTGTTCAAAAATCGACGCAAAACAGGGTTAGTTAAGGGGTGTTATAAATAAATAAAAAATTCTTTTTATCAGCTATTAGATCTACTGACTTTAAGTCAAACAAATATGGTAGTCTTTGTTCAGCTGAGGCCAGCTGAAGAGACAGCATTTTGTTCAGCTGAGCAAAATCTTTTTTTTTTGTTTAATTTGCAATTCACTTAAAATTAGCAAATTCAAAATTTTTTTAACTGTTTTAATCTGTATTGTTTAATCTTTCAATTCACCTGTTCCAAGAACATGTATACCAGCTAGTATTACATAAAATCAAATGATAGTTTCTCAAAAGATGGTCTCCATTTAGTTGAAAGTCCAAAAGTGTGCAACGCTTGTCCTTTTCGGTCAATTAAAATCTTAGCCATTTGTGTGTGTTTGCAAAATATCTTAATTTTAAAAACATCTCTGATGAACCCTCCATCACATCAATTGATATATAGTATTGTCACCTTTTCACAATTTTTATAGCCACTTGAACACTAACATGGTCTTATATAATCGTGATATTAATCACAGTCAAAAATTCAGTAAAAAGCTTTTCTGATATAGTGTTAAAGTTAACGTAGTTTGAATCGGTTTGAGAAAGAAAAATATTGCATACTACTCAAGTCAAATTATTTGCAAATATTACCCATTTCAGTTAAGATTCCTAAATAATGTACGTACCTATTTACGTTAGCCCTCACGTACAACCTATCTATACAAAACAATTAGTCTCATTTTATTACAAAAAGATTTAAGTTAATTAATAATTTTAAAAAAACGGAAAGTGTTTTTTACAATACTTTACAGAATCAAATGTTCCAATTTTTTTCATATAACTCTTCTTTTAAGCCAACTTAAAATGTAGCCGAACTTCTCTAAAGAATTTTTGAAGCAGCAGAAGAAATAAATGAAACGTTATTCATGACTCATCAAGGAACACATTTACAAAATGTAGAACCTGCAATTATGATATAACCCTCCGTTTCTTCCCTTGCCCTATTGACAATAGTTTTTGAGACACCCTGTATGTAGATTATGCATCTATATAGAATAACTAATAATTAAGTGAAAACATTGCTTTAAATTGCTTGTATTTCCTAAAATTTATCTTTTTTAGGTATCTGAAATTTCACTAAAACTACTTTTGCTCATAATCATTTTCTTTTTTAAAAAAATAGATTAATTAAAGAAACAAATCTCACAGCTTTTTCTACGAATTTTATAAGTAATCGTACGTTTTTGAAGGAACAGCAACAACAAATGAGCATAAAGTTCATGGAAATTTTAATGGAGTACTTTGCAACGTTTTCACATAATTTCCCAGGAATACTAATTTTATGATCTTCCCAATAGCAACAAGAGCTTAAATAAGCACAATTCGAGTAATTCTATATTACTTATTACATATTTAGCCCCTAAGTAAAATTCACAACACGAACCTTATATCTGTACGAAATATATTCCTCCGCAGTATCGCTATTTTCTGCCCATCTGCACATTTCATCCACTATTGAAAGAGGAATTCTTTAGAAATATTCAATTCGAACTCGGGTTCGTGCCAGAATATTCCTTAAAGGACAAATTATATCGAAATATTCAGTGATTTATATCGGTTTGAATTGCCATCAATACTCATATGTCGAGGCTCAAGAGTCGAATTTTGAATTTCAACAGCAAAGAAAAGATGCTCCCGTCGCGCTTCCTGAATATGTAAATCAATTGATTTAGTGTAGTTTAAGGAAGAAATTTCCCGAGTCGCATTATCTTGGGTGGCGGGCGTTGAATATTTATTAGCGGGGTACGAAACGTTAAGCGGCGTGTGACGCCTCGGCGTTACCGTTTATTTAATGATACGGTTCTTAAGACGATTTTTTTTTCTTTCTGCTATGAGCGAGGATGCTTAATTTTCCGTTATAAAACGAGTTCTGAATTTCACTTTTGTAGTTATCGCTGCATATTTTTCGCGGGGGAGGGGAGAGAAATTTATTTTTCTTACATATATATTATATGAATTTTTTCGTTTTGATATTTTTGGATAATCTGTTCTGTCTGTTTTGTAAAAGTATTTAGACGAAATATTGATCCTTGGGGGTTGGCAGTGAACAATGGATTAAATAGCGGCTGAAGTACTTAAAATGTGTGTGTATCAAAAGTGCGATAATGACAGCGCGTTTTTAGTTACTTTTTTAGACCATGATGCTTTGAGGATTTATTTTTAATAAGAACGTGTAAGGTGTGTCCGAAAAACACGGAAAAAATATGCAAAAATAAGTAAAAGTTTTTCTTTTAGAGATTTTTATGCTGCATAACTAAAAGATTAAAGTTCCTATTTTATGAAACCCACACTAGATGGCACAACGCCCCTCACCCGTTTTTCAACCTTCTCATTTCAAAATGGCTTCAGCGCAAGAAAAAGCGCAAGTTGTAGCATGGTTTATTAAATTTAATTCTGTAACACACGTACAAAATAACTGGGACACCTCTGCACTGCAGAATGGAAGGAAGAGAATGTTTCCCGGGCGAAGGATAGGAAGGGAGTCCAATATTATGGCCACCTAGATCTCTAAGCATAATATCTTTGTATTTTTTCTTGTAGGGATAAGTACAAAGATTGATTGCCAATCTTTAATTAGGGACACCAATACAATGAAAAGTTGAGTTGCAGTGGCCCTTCAGATTGTTGATCTTGAAATGCTTCAGAGAACGTGTCTAGAAATCTTGCACGGACTCGACGTGTTGTGCTGAACTAATGGTGAGCACATGAAAATCGTGCAATAAAGCATTGTAAAAAACTCGATATGCTCTTTATGGAACAAAAAAAACCTCAAGTAAATATCTTTTTTTTTCTTTTTTGTAATTAATATTCGACAGTACAGTCATACTTTTCTGATACCCGTTGTTTTATATCTAGAAGTATTTTTTGAATTATATGCTTCACTATGGCTTTTTGGCCTTTTAAATCACTCTTATCTCAATTCAAATAACTTGAATTGCAAAATTAGGGGGGTAATAATTTCTGAATCTCTTAAATTTGTATCTTACTTTGAAAAATAATGTTGCATTGGAGAAATTTCCAGATATATCCTCCTACAGTCATTCTTTCTTTAAACAATAAGTAAAACACAAGTTTCATCAAATAAATAGAGCTACTATTTTTAAAAATAATATACTTTTTTTTTTAGTCTTTGCTATCTTTCAGTTGTTATTGAATTTATCTTTTTAATTTACCGTAACATAAATTGCATATAATTCAAACCATGAGAATAGTAATACATTAAAGAGGAAATTTCTTCCACCTTTAAGACTGATTAATGCTTAAGAAAATACCATCTAGACAGAGGAAATTGATTTAGAATTTAGGGAGAAACATTATTAAAAATAAACTGTAACTCGTAATAAAGTTAAATGAATGTTTAAACTACTTAAATTTGTGAAAACATTTCAATAAGGATATTGCTGAACACCTGAAACTTTAAAAATGCATGTGAAGTTTCCGAAAAATCCAAGTATAGTAAATAATTAAAGTTTAAATGGGTGTTCTCTTATGTACTAGGTTACTTAACCGATATTCTTACTCTGATTTCTTAAATCAGGACGAAATCAAATGCAATGGGTAAAATAATCGGTATATATATTACTTTTAAAGTTCGAAAGTCATTAATGGTCAGATTGCCTACATAATCTGCAGATTACCTGAATTAGAGAATCGAGAGTTTTAAGTATTTTAACTACTTAACCTTAAAACTAAAGGTTCCCATTTCGTTAAAGCTCAAAAGTTTGTTTCTCACATTTCCTTTCGGTTAGGAATTTCACATGAAAACCTTTGACAAATTCTGGAATAATTTATCCTAAACATTTAGGAACAGAAGGCAGATACAGTAAATGTATTCGATAAAAGTCTTCTTGAATTTATTGATTATGCATTCGATTACAGCGATCACAGTATTTTCTGCAAACAAATTAAAGGTTAAGAGAGATAGCGTTCCAATATATATATATTATAAATTAGAGCTGCACGTACTCATATAGCAATTGCAACATAACATTTCATAAATTTCCTTAATTTCAATAATATTTTGAACCATTTATATAATTATCTCTGTATTTTACTTTCGCAAATGATTGATAATTTATTCTATCAACTAATGAACTGATTGTTTTATTGTTTTGATTCTTTAGTTATCAGAAATAAACAACATTTAATTTAATTAACGTACATAAACATTGTTGTTGCTCCACCAAATATCTTATTTTCACTTAAACGAATGCCTAGCATATAAGGTAACTATCTAGGTAATTTGCAGATTAACTGGATAACTTGAGAAAAATAAAACAATTTTTTCGTACTTTAATGGATCACTCTAGTCTATGTGCAGATTATCTAGATTATATGTAGATTAACTCATTCCTGCATTTTAGTGGTAACATATATAATCTAAAAAGTAGAAAACTAATACAAAAATAAATAAAATTAGCGAACAAAAAATCTTTTCTGTGCGTTTGTCTCAAATATATATTTTGTTGCTATTGGAGATTGATTTTTTCGGTCTACACTTTTTAAATACTTTAAGGGAATATTATTTTTATATTTATTTATAAAGGAAAAGGGATGGGGAGATTTTTATGTAAAAATCAGAACCTTGGTAAGGTACCTAAAAAAACATTACATTTATGTAAAGTGTTTTGATTAAAAAACATAGAAATACGAATTTGCACATGACATTGATTAAAATTCATTTGTATTAAGCCGAGGCAATGCATTTCTCATAAACATTAGGATCTTATTTTCTGTTTAGTAATAAGAAAACTTGTTTCCTCCCAGCAATTTCACACATAAGAGTTTTTTTTCATACAATCGATAATAATATTTTTATGAATTAGGCTAGAAAAATGATATTATGGGCAATATTTATTAAACTGCAGTCTTTAAGAAATGCAACACCATGAAAGAATCATCAGAATTAAATGAAATTTAATGAACAAACGACTTGTATTCGTACAAATAAATGACCAAATTTTCGAAGAAAAAAAACAATATTAAGTGTCCAAAATCAGTATTTGGAGTAGCCACCACGCGTTGCAATAAGTACTGTTATATGACGTAGCATGGAGTCAAACAGATTTTGAATGTCTACTTGTGGAAGAGCATTTCATATTGCTTGTATGTGCAGCAAAAGTTCACCTTTTGAAGCGGCCGGACACAGATCACGAGAGAGACGCCGATCAACCAAATTCCAAACATGCTCAATAGGTGACATATCCGGCGAATAAACAGGCCAAGGAAGAATTTGCATGTGTTGGGCTGAACAGAAGTCTCGAACAGTCTTTGCAACATGTGGGCGTGTATTATCCTGCTAAAAGATAAATCCAGGGATGCCTTGAAGGAAGGGAACGACTTCGGGCTGTAGCACTTCATGGGCGTATCTGTTGCTATTGAGATTGCCTTCAATTAATAGCAAATTGGATCTTCCGTGATACGAAATCACACCCCAAACCATAACTACAGGTGTTAGGTCACTATGTCGTTCGATAACACACTGTGGAAGGCAGCGTTCACTGGCATAGAGTCTAACACGAATGCGGCCATCATGGTCCCACAAATTGAAGCATTATTCATCTAAAAGACAACTTGGTACCAATCAGCCTGCCAGGGTCTGAGCTCATGTGCCATTGCAGATGCATCGCCAATGGTTTGCCGTGGGGGGATCATGTATAAAGGCATTCCTGCGTGCAATCCACGGTGCAGAAAACGTCGTCGAATAGACGAAGCTGACATTAATTACTACGCTTGTTTCTGTAGACCAAGGTGATTCCAACTGCCTGGTAAAGACTGTACGGTCATTCACCACCATGCAGATCAGGTGTCGATGGTCGTACGCTGACGTCACCTTCCACTGTCCATTGCCAGTTTTTCGAGTTGTTTGGTCCTCGTTGGTCCACTGTTTCCAAACTCGCATCACTTTGGAACTGCTGCACACGAGGTCATATTGCGCGATAGGAAAATCTCCCTTCACGAAGGCCGATAATCCTCCCCCGTACAAAATAAAATGAGTCTGGCTTTTCAAAATATGATATCCTAAATTATAATAGAAGGAAAAATACGCAAAATTATAGAATTTAAATTATTATTAAACTAAGGGCAATTTTTAAATTTACATTAAATTGTTAAACATACACACATGAACGAACGCATACTTATATACTGTAAAATCCATATAGTGTTCCCTTTTAAGGTACAAAATAAGATAAAAATTTATGAGTTCACGTTATGTGCCCGGTATAAAAAATGAAAGATGTAAAAATAAAAAGAGAGATATGCATAAAAATAATTAGACTTCTACGGGTATCGAAATAGTGTTTAGTTAAAGAAGTGACTTGCTTATGTACTTCAAGAGTCGTAATGCTAGAAGTATGCTATCTTTTTAAAAGGCGTTGGATAATACCTCAAGTAAATTACATCAAAACATAAGCGTACGCGTACATTTCAGATATCTTCGTAAAAAAAGGTAGGGTTCGTTTTCGTATAATACAATAAAACTAGAAAATGCAATTGAAAGCATTGGTATGCTTTATTCACTGGATTTTACGATATATATGTTCAAAATACCATATCACTCGTAGTTAATTTAATGTATTAAATAATAAATATTTAAAAATTATAATAATAAATGACGCATTACTATGCTTATAATATCGTACATTTATTTCTTATAAATTTCACTAAATGTAATTTTAGAAAATTTTTCAATAACTTGTTCTTAAAGAAGGAGCATTGAGACTTAAATTTTTCTTCAATAAATTAATTAAAATATTCATTTCCTCACATATCATTATAAAATAATAATTTAATAAACAGTTGCAACGGACTATACGCGTATGAGTTTCATTAAATTTTTTCAGTGAGTAGTTGTTTACAATTAATGTTATTAGTTTCCTATCATTTCAAAACGTTTTGTTTTATTTTTCAATGGCTCGTTATAACATTTTCAATTTAGAAAAGCTTCTATACTAAAGTGTGTGTGCGGGGGCTATTAAATTTATTAATTTAAAGCTTTTTTTTTTACTTTCATGATTTTTGAAATACCAAACAACATATAAATATCCTAGAAGATTTTTTTTTAATGTGCGCCAGTAAATCATTTAATTTTTTTCTCTACTTTTTTTCAAATTACAATTTTTTTTTCTTAAATATATACTTTTACTGATAGACCGCATATTCTTTTTGAAAATTATTTGCAAATATAAGCTGACAATTCGAGAACTTATTCAAATATTTCCCCTAAAAATCTCTATTCGCCCTTTCACTTCTCATAGCTCAATCTTTCTGGTTTGTTTTTTAAACAGAGATTTTTTGCATTTAAAAAGTTTTAAGAACTTTCTCCTATGTATTTGGTGAAAGAAAAATTTGGGGGACCTTTCGAAGTTTAATATTTTTCTTTCTCTATAACTGACACTTTGCTATGGCACAAAATACGTGAAGGAAAACCTAGTGGAATTTTAAAAAAAATACTTCTTTGAAATCAAGGGGAAAAAAGTCTCCACACACACACACATTCACTACTATCTCTTCCTTATTTTTACCCTTTTCTGACCATACTTTAAAAAAATGTTAGAAAACCTCCAAGGTGGCAGTTTTCTCTCTCAAATTATAAACCAGTATATCTAGGGAATTTTCAAGCATTTTCTGCTCTAATTTTTTTAAAGATTTCACCGGTTAGCCTATCATTATGGCAAATCCTTCCTGCGTATTATTTAAAATCTTAAGTTTGTGTACTTTATTAAATTGGTTTTACATGAAATGACATTTTTTTTTGTTGAATTGACTAAACCAGCATTCAAGATAATACGAGTTTTATATGCTTATGTATTATACTGTCGACTAAATTGACCAAATCGAAAATTTCTCCAATTCAGAAAAATGTCAATAAATATAGTAATCGTTATTGTGCTCCAAAATGTTCCGAAATAGTTTTTCATTATTGGCTATAAATCGCTGTATTTGGCCACATGTTTTGAAATGTCCTAAAATAACCGTCGGTATAAAATGTAAATACATAATTAAGTAATATTTTCTTTATTATATTTTGGTCGATAAATAAAAAGATTGCCATAGTTTTAATTTTAAAGAAAAATTTATTTCAATATTTTTATCTCCTGGCATGAGACTACGAATTTAAAAATCCATGATATGAGAAATTAACTGTGTATTAAAGTTGTATTTAGAAGATAAATGAAGGTCATTGGTGACTTTTCGTAATGCTGAACCACGGTCAAGTGGCGTGGGTGACACCTGAGCTAGCATCCCTTCCTCTATACTTCACGCAGCTCCAAATTAATTATTTGAATCTCGGGTTATTTAACATGTTTTAAGCTCTCTGCTGGGTAGTTTTTATCTGCATCCAGACTCAAAGTGACTGTTCCGGCAATGATAAGATGGAACTATTTGTAATTGAAAAAATGATAATTTTTTATAATGATTCTCTTTACTGTTTTTTTACCAGATATATAATCTGGCAAATTGACGAGATAAAATTTGCAGCTACGTAACATTAACAATTATCAATTATTTGAACTATACTAGGAAAAAAAATGATCCTTTCAATAAAAATGCTGTAAGTTTTTGTAAAATGCGCATTATTATGAGAAATTAAAGTTTTATAATGAACGATAAAAAATAGATGCACAAAAATTTTTAGTAGCTACATGTTCATGGTCAAGAATTCTTGGACGATGTGGTTTCTATCGCGTCCTGGTTGCCGTTAAAAAGCGCTATTTAAAGTATTTGATGCAAGTTGAATGTATTTGGTCTAAGTTGTAACGTTAACGTGGAAATTTGGAAAATGATGCGACAACTCAGATATACTCTGGTGTTGAAAAGGTAAGCATAATTGATAATTATGTGAATAAAGAAGGAACTAAAAATCAAAATGGCGGGAAACGTGATATGCAAGTGTAAAATGGTTATAAAATTAGGACGAAAATCAGTAATAATTAATTTTATTATTCAAAGCAGCAGTTTGAAAGAATACAGAGCATAGCATGGATTCACACTTTAAAGAAATAAATGAAACAAAACATTAAATAAAATATTGATGCCGCAGTTTAATAAGACGTGTGGTCACCTCTGACAGCCAGGCACAGTGATTTACCATACTTGCTATGAGATGATGAACGAGTTGTGGGCTCAAACGGTTCCAAGCTTCTTGGAGAGCTCACTTCAGGTCTGTAACGGAGCTTGCTGGGTGTGAAATGGCTGCAATTTGTCTCCCGAGCATATCCCATACATGCTCGATAGGATTTAAATCAGGGGAGTTCGCAGGCCAAGACATGCGCTGGATGTTTTCCGTTTCAAGGAAGTCATCAATCAGCACCGCTTGGTGACATGGCATATTATTATTTATGAATATGAAGTCAGGACCGACAGCACCTCGAAACAAGCGAACATACGACTCAAGAACTTCGTCTCTGTATCTTTGAGCAGTCAAAGACCCCGTGTCAAGGAAATGGAGGTCTGTGAGGCCGTCTGTCATGATGCCTGCCCATACCATTACTCCCTTTGATGGAAGATGATGTCTTTCGTTATGTTTCTTGATTCAAAACGTGTTCCACGTTCACTCCATATCGTTACTCGCCGAGAATCACTACTCAGACTAAACCGGGACTCGTCACTGAGCATCACATTGGCCCACTCTCCCACACTCCAATGTTGATGTTTCAAACTCTAGTTCAAACGAGCGCGTTTATGCGCAGACGTGAGGGGAATGCAAACTGCTGGTCTTCTGGCATACAGGCTAGCATGATTGAGTCTCCTGTAAACAGTTTGTCTCAAAATTCGTATTCCTGTGGTGACTGTGAGCGCCGAACCCAGTGCTCTAGCAGTACTGCTCCTCTGACGTCGCGCACTTAGTACAAGATATTGGTCTTGGCGAGGGGTTGTGACTCTTGGTCGACCTGATACTGGTTGTCGGGTAACATCTCCCGTTATTTGAAATCTCTGCCACAGTCTTGAGATCACAGACTGGTCCATATTCAGAATTCGAGACACTTCGGTTTGTGATCGTGAGGATTCCAGCATTCCAACGATTCTTCCTTTTATAAACATGTTCAAGTGACGTCTGTGTGCCATCATTCATCTTGTTTTATGGTTAACAACGTTCCTTCGCACAGCAGTTGCACGAAATTTATCTGAACTACCTATGCTGCGTGAATCGGTTTCTCCGCGTTCCGACATGCTCCTTTGTTTCGCGCAGGATGTAGTCGACTGAAATGTTTTGCATCAACTCAATATTTCTTCGTCACCCAATTAATATCCGCAAGAAATTTGGAATAATTTTACGAATATATACTCCATGTGTTTCGCATTTTACGATTTATGCTTAACTTTTGGACAGCAGTGTACTTCTCATCATTTGATCATGTTTTAAGAGTACTAGGTTTGTCATCAATAACCGTTTTACTTTTAAAGTATAAAATTATAGTTGCCACATTTTTTTTAAAAAAAATATCTTAGTTATATATATTTAGTGGTGCTTGGAGGATGATCAAATTAAAATGTGGATCCTACTATATCTTCAGAGAAAAACACTATTTATTATTCTTATTATTTTTCCTGATTTATTAAGAAGTCTTTTATTTTAAAACATTTTTGTCATTTCAATTTTACTTTGAAAAGATCTTAAAGAAATTCTTAATATGACTTATCCCTAAGTAAATGAATTTGTTAGAATCAAATTATTGCTTTTGCTCGTATAATATTTCAATCTTTTGAAAAAATATGCAGCACCCATCCATCTCTAAATATAAATATAATATCCATACATATAATTGCACACGCACGTGCATACACACATATAGAGATGCTAGAGAAAATCCATTTCTTGAGGGAGACAGAGAGAGATGGAAAAAATGTTTTTTATATTTAAAACATTTAATTCTTTTTTTTACTTTTTCAATGAGTGAAGATTTTATATACTATTTAAATTTTAATACGAATTTTTAATGGTTTCCTGTAAGTTTAAATAATATTTTTTTAGATTCATGTATATTTAATTTTCGTATATTTTTATTGATGTAAACTTTATTTTTAATTTTTTGAAACACTCACATTGGGTTTTTTTTATGTTCCGTATAATTAATAAGGTTAATATCACTGTATAACATAATTTTTTGTAGAAAAATATGCTTAAGCAAATATGTACCTAATAAAAAAAACTCGAATGAATGGGGTTTTTTTGTCTCATGTATATCGAACTAAGCTATCACACGCATTTCTGCACCACGACCTAAGTAATTATTGGCAATTACATGTTTCAAGTACTCCAGAAACATTTCTTTCACGTTAAAATTCATTTTTTTTCCAAATCGAGTTTTTTCTGACACTTTTTTTTCTAATCTCCTTACGTAATTAAAACTAATGCTTTTCTTCGCCACTTTCTTCGGGTATGGATCCAAAGCTACATCAATAGCCCTAATTAAAAAGACGTAGCGAGGTCCCCATGATAATTCCGATATGCAAGTCAGCAAAAGAGAGCTAGCCAACCGGAAGTTTAAAAATTGTTTTCTCTATGCAGAATCATAATTCAGGCAAAAATGCGGCAATGAAGAATTAAATATTTATAAAAAGGAATTTTTTTAAATATTTTGTTTGATTTTTTCCCCATTAAAGAGAGCACAACGCGGGTGTCCTTAATTCGTTTTTTTAAAGTATTTTTTAAGCTGTTTTGGTCCTTGAAAAACATTTTTCTTTCCTGGAAATAAAAGGGAATTCTAAAGGGAATAGGGAAAAAATTGTTTGAGTGTCATCAGCCACACAAGAGATCGTCCTTTGCGTGTTGCAGCTAATGAAAATTTATTAATAGGTATTAAAAAAAGTGTGAAGGACAGATTTTTTCGCGAATGGAAATTCCCAAGCCGAATCATTGGAAAATATGCTTTAGATTCAATGTACTGAATTTTTGATGTTATTATGTGTCATTTCTTCGTTCGTTTCGCTATTCTCTCTCTCTCTTTCTCAGTATCTATATGGAGAGAGAGAGAGAGAGAAATATTATACATTATTTTTTATCTTGGGGCAAGTTGCTTGCATAAATTCACACATTTGTTATTCATTTTAATCCGTTTTTGCTTTTTAAAGTATACTCTTGAAGTAAAGTTTCATTTTGAACTGATGCATTTGTTAGATACTAGTGCGGGAATTTAAATATACTCATTATACCAAAAAAAAAGCTATTATGTAATAATAAACAGTAAAAATACTATTAAAATCAGGAAACAATTTATTTTTTAAAAGTAAATTTAAAATTAAAAACAGAATACTAAATAATATTATTAAGGCTGTTCGTCAATTGATCAATGCATGGCTTGGAAAGCAAATGAATTTAGTCTTGTTTCTTTTTTCCAGTCTTAAATCACGGTTGGTGTATTATTTCATGAAATTTGGTTGAATTCCTACACTGTATTCAAATATTTTCATATTTTGAAGTTTCTACGATTTTAATAATTTTTAATATTTATATAAGTTTTTAATTGATTTGTAATAATATCAGGTTTACTAAATCAATTAAAAATAATAGCTTTTCTGTTATAATAATAGTAATGAGTTTCTTAATAGAAGTTGTGAGGTCGTGGTCACCAGTGATGTTATGGTGAATATCAGGGCACCCTTGCAAAGTCAGGTTTTGGATCTCAAGCTCAAATAAATACTTGATGTCAATCAGGCTTTTGGCCTTCTAGAACTCTGGACCTCCCCGCTAAGGGGGTGTACGTTACGCCACTGGTAGTTGCCGATTGGTCACGGTCGTGAAATTGTTGATAGCGTCACAGAGACGCAGGTTCGTAGCCTAGTTCCACTAAATATCAATTTTGTAGAGATGCTGATGAACGTTAAATCTTCAGAGGCTGAAAAATCTTCTCTTTGACGTGATGTAGAAGCTAGGATAGGAGAGTGCAAGAGGAAATGGACTAAAAAATGGATGATATGGAGAGTCAACTATACCACAAAGAAACTGGAAATAGCCGGAAATTTTCTCACCATTCTACTAATTCAGCGGGACATCTTCATTTGCAGGGGACTGGAGACTTTTCAAAATGCGCCAAGGATGCCAAATGAAGCGACTGCAATTTAGATGTCGCAATCGTTCATTAGAACTTAACACTTGATTGCATCACAAGCAAGTGGCCACGTAGCCTAGTGGTCATGGCCACGAACTCGTGGCTAATGCCTCTTGAGTAGCTAGAACCCGTGTATCAGACCGTGTAGAGGAAATGATGCAGTTAAATCTAACTTGGATCGAAGTCATCCCATTGGCTTGTTGTGGAAGTAAGGATAGTGGCTGTCAACCTGGGTGTCGTCCTCGTCACTTGACCGTTGTTCGAAGGCAAGTAGCATTTGTGCAGCATTTGAGTGCGTTGTTAATTAACACTAACACACTTAATACATAGCTAATAAGTATTTTTTTCTTAACTTACAGAAGTGTTTTTTCCCGAGAAAGTGTAATTAAAATACTGATTTCATGTCACGATGTATATAGATGATTTTTGAATTAAAATATATGTCTCGTACTCATAAAAATATATCAGATAACTGAACATAATTTCGATATTGAAGTGGGAAGAAAATAATACACAAAAGTGTGGTTAGATCTGAAAATGCATGAAGGCACATGTTGGAGCATTAAGCTGTGCAAAATAGGACGATGACTTGGAAGAAGTTAGATGGAGTCATACATAAATAAACGTCGTATATTATACATATCATTTTGAGCACAGAATTGAGATTCGAGTAGAATTTCAAAGAGAATGATTTCTGTGTTCTAAATGTAGCATTAATAAGTGTTAAAGAATGCAGTGACGTAAATGGAAGGAGTAAAATCGGAAACCAAGACGTGCATTTCTCCTACCTATAATTCGAAGTCTTTAGACATTTGTGACTGATTATTGTATTGCTGAATATAATAATATTCATATAAGAGGACACAGAGAAAGATTTGAACACGCTAGATTTGCAAGTGGTCATTTATATCTACAAGTATATTTTAGAATAGGTTTAACTATGCATAGTCTACCTTGTAGAGTTAGTTATCGTACGTATTCGTTGTATGTTTGCGTAAATTCTACGTGTATAGGAACAGTCTTTCAGCATATACTCTACTTTATTTGCACAAATAAGATTCTCATTTATTTTCAAAATTTTGGAATCATTTCATATATATAATTTTTGCTATTGCGAAGGCTCACGATATTTATCTCTATATGAATAAGGTGAAATAACGTGCAAGTAATAATTTTTGATAAAATAATTAATTTAGAAAAATATTAGAAAATAATTTGCAGTCTTGTGGAATTTTAAATGTGGAGTTAATGCCTTAAACTCAGCGTTGCTTGTCTTTAATAGTGTATCTGTAATCACATTAATATGTTTGTTACTCTGTTATAAATTTACTCTATTATACTTTTACTTATGATATGATTACGATATAAAATATAAACACTGTTTAGTGCATCATTTTTTAATTATTTCTTCTATTTAAATTAATACTTTATTTTTTAATAGTAAAAAGTACTTTCTAAATAAAAATTATTCAAAATTTATCAACATGTATAATTCAGATAAGTAAACATTTAAAGGTATGTACAAAAAATCTATTTGGTTCAATAAAAATGAGATTAATAATTAAAAATATTATATATTTCGCATTTCGAATGTTTTTATTACTAATGTTTTCAACGAAATTGTTTTTTGACACTTTAATTAAATTAATATTTTGAATACAATTTATAAATTAACATTTTTTTAAATAAATAGAAAAACAAATGAAATTTTCCTATTAATACACACATACATTAACACGAGCTACAATTTATGCGTTTGTAAACATTTTTAATCAATTTCTATATATATTCTGTCAACTTTATATTGCATATATAAAAATGAAATTTGAAATTAAATTATTTCTTTTAAGATCAAAATTGAAAATTTCTATGTAATCATGCCCACTTAAAAATGACTTTAGATGTTAAATAATTTATCAAATTGATCACATTCTTTAACCCTATCTAAGTACTCAAAACAATACTTCAGGTATTAAATCTTTAATATCTTTGTTACAAAATATTTCAGCATCGTATTCCTCTAACTCGTTTTAGCAATCCTTAACTTTTTTATATAAATTGCAAGCCATTCAACCATCCGTACTTGAAGATCAAGAAAAGAAAGAAAACAGTAAATGCGAAGGATCACCTTTTTACTAGAAAAGATCATCTCTCCTTCACAGCATCCTAACTAAAAGAAACGACGGGCATTCGAATAAAACACGGTTAAGAGCCACAAACCCTTCAGACTCCTGCTTTGAAAAAGAAAAAGAGCGAGAGAAACCCCATCAAAAACTCTATATTATATCCTGTGAAAGAAAAAGAAAAGATATGGTGTCATATGTTAGGATATTCGTTCTCTTTCGAAGTCCATACTGTAAAGAGAGCAAAAGATGAGAGGCGAGAGAAGGATTTTGAAAAACCGAACGCCTCTTACCTATAAATATTTACGGGTGCCTGTTCGGCCAGGTGCGACGTTTTGCTTTGAAGGAAATAACTCCGGTAAGCCATGTCCTGTGAGTGATAGATGAGCAAATGGAAGGATTATCTGGAAATCGGATTAGCCCTTCGTCTCGCCTGACAAATCGCCAAAAAGTGTCATTCCGAACTGAAATTTGGCGAGGCCTAATGCCCCGGAGATGCCGGCTGAAGCGGAAGTAAATAAATAGATGGAAACGGAGAAGCGAAAATATCGTGTTTCGCTTAAGTGCAGTATAATTCGGTATAGGGGAGTAAACAACGTAAAAGGAACGAACGACATCCCAAAGATAGAATTTGCCGTTAAGCCGATGCAGCCTCTAAGACAGAAAGAAGGAGGAAATATAAAGGGAGGGTGAAAAAAAAGAATCTTTTTTTTTTTGTCTTTCTTACTGGACGACAGAAAAGAGACAACATTTTCTCTTTTATCTCTTTTTCTCTTTGTGTGTCCTATTTCTTTGTCCGGTCCCTTTCGAAACTAAGAGGTTTCGGTGAATTTCTTTTGACTGAACTTAGACTTCTGTGTGATTGCATTTGTGTATAGTTTGTGTTAACCAGTAGGAAATTTAAGTGTTTCTTTTGAATCGAAGTTCGAATGTTTGCGTGTTTTTCCCCTGAAGTGTTTGGCCATTGATGCGAAAAAGTCTACAAGAGAAAAGGAAAAAGAGGGATTTTTTTTTATCTTTTTTATTTTCTTAGTTAGAATATTTACAGCTGATCAAAAAGACTGAAATAGAACAGAAATTAACACTAGAATGAATGACATAAAAACTTCATATCCCATTTTAAAAAAGAAGTTTGAAAAAAAAAATTCCCATCTGATATTTTGATATGTAGCATATTAGACAAGGGACAGTTATTATTAAACTTGAAACACTTTCTTTTTTAAATCAACCGTTTCCATTCTAAAATATCTTACATCACCATCTCCATAAACAAGCAGAAACAAGATATATAATTTGCATCCCGATATTTTTGTTATATTGTAAATGTTTCTAATTTATTTTCAATGAGTGAATCATTTCGCTCAAATAAAAGAGAAACAAATTTAGCTTCTCCAAATTAAAATTAATTGTATTTTAAGTAAATAAATAGACTGGAATTTGAATATTTTTTTTTACATTTAACGTACAATAAGACAGTTTCAGCAATAAGACTTTGCATTACACAAATTATCGTTAAATTAGCTATATAGGTTTCCACTGTTTTTTTCCTTAAAAATATTAAAATGTAGATGAGTACATTTACATAATAACTCAATTTTAATAAAATATATTAACAAATAGCAGTCTTCCTATCAAATCATATGTACCTATAATTTTTGTAAAAGAAAATAGTCAATTCTCAGAATACAGTAATAAATAAATATCATTGATGAAGCTAAAGAAAACTGAATGTGTTTTAAAACATTAAGTGGATTAAAACTGTGGTATCAACCCCTTAACTACCAATTAAAAGATTATCTTCTCAGTGCCACCGTTTTTCGCGTAAACGAGTTTATACATTGTGTATGGGGGGAGAAAAAGCATAAATAAGCAAACTTTTCTTTGGCATAAGTAAGCCCTTACCAAACACACACACTCTCTCCTCTCTCTCTCTCTCGCAAGGTAATTTTATTGCATTCCAATGTTTTCGGAATAGCTATACTGATAGCAGCTTAAAGAAAATAATCGTATTTCAATACAACGTATATATACGTATTGTGCACTTATATACTTATTTAGCTAGACAGATATATACTCCAACAACAGTTAAGGGGTTAAAACGTTTAATTTTTATTACTGATAAATTTCAGGATTGTGGAATAATTAATACATCTAAAGCAACATACTTTAAGAATAATCATAATGAAATATTTTTCTTCAAGCAAAACTTTTTAGAGCTTCTGAGACATCCCTGTACTTCCGCATGGAAATTTTAGCTCTAAATATAGAGTGTTATGTCTCATAAAATATGTTACTTATACATACATGCTAAAACATTTAAATTTCTTTTATTTTATTTTCAAAATTGTGTATTAGTTTTTTTTTCAAATTAAGGCCAGGAGAAAGGATTGTCTATACACCGAATAAACGTTTGTCAGGGTATTAAAGATGTCATTTTTAGTACTTCAGAAATGCATTTCTTCCTAGAAGAAATTTCCCATGGACTCTCAATTTTAACCATCATTTTCACAATGTATCCCTTACATTATTGCAGCTCAACGAGAATCATTGCCAGTATACGTATCATTTCGATCCTATATAACCCAAGTCATTTTGCAAAGCAGTCAGACACCTTAATAACGCATTCAACAAAGAGATTTTATCGCAGATTGTGTTCATAAAATGCCTTTGAGATCTTATAGTTTAATATCCATTATTCTTTTTGTTGATACAAGTGCTTCTGAAATATTACTCAAGATAACTGAACCTATAAGTTAGCCCTGTATGTGTGAGCATTTATGTAACTGTTTTGGCTAGAAGCAATAAATGGTTTGAATAGGATTGTCATCAAAGTATATTATAATTATTTTTAATAAGTTTCTGATGTGGGTGCATCACACTTTTGCAATGGAATAACGTTTTCAAATTGTATTGCAAATTGTATTTATTCCTTGAATAAAAGTTTAAGGAAATTCTGTGAAGCCATTGTTTTAGCCAAACATTAAGTTTGTCAGATAATGCCGTCTCTTAAGAAATCAGTTATATTTGCTTAGAGTTTCAATTGATTTTATTTTCAATCATTTTCCTCCATAATGTATATATACCGTAAAAAACATAATGATTAAACCTCATCATAGCCTATTTTATTCTATCAGTACGATGTATTATGGCTTAAAGCAGGGGTGGGCAACTATTTTGGCTCGAGGGCAGCACTTTTTACAAATGATTGCATTCATTATTCAACTTTACATCTCAGAAAAAGGTAAAAAAAAATAAAATAATACGATAAAAACCATTAAATATGTTAGGTAAAATTGTGGCTATTTTATATCAACAGCAGCAAGAACACTTCATTTTAGAATCAGTTGAATGAAACAAATGTACCCCTATCACACTTTTCTACATTTTTTTAAAAATAAGTGAGAATGCTGCTTGAAATTCTCATCAAAACCTTTTAAGTTTATGTCAGTCAACTTACCTCTGTATTTACTCTTGTTGATTATCTTCCAAGAAAATTTGCTGAGAAATATATGTTGACCCAAGTATAGAGATAAAATGTTTTTTGTGTATTTGATTTTTAACCATTTTGGCGGGACACAAAAAACAATTGCCGTTCGCTCCCTGGTTCAAATGATGAAAATATAAAGCAAACTTGTCTTTAAAGCTTATATTTTTTTTAAAAAAATTATTTAAGATTAATTTTAGGTCTCTTAAATTCTTTCGAATTTTATTTGTTCACAAGATATTAAAATTCAATCGTGTTAAACAAAATTTTAAATTATTTTTTTTACAAGATACAAATGCTAATAAGTATGCAATTATGTATAATGTGGTATATGGCAAAGAATTAAAAACTGAGATGCTTTTACGTTATCCAACTGAAGATAAGTTACATAAACATGAAAGACATCTTGTAAATATTTCAAGGAATGCTTTCTATGAAATTGAAGTGGAGTGATTTTCAAATGGATATTATCTGCAAAAAGATAACCTCTAACGCAGCTTCTAAAAACAAGCTCTACCATTTTCATAAATATTTAAAGATAGTATAAACATACCACATGGTTATAAAACATTCTACTTCTTAAGCTTGGCAGGAAAAAAGAGCTACTTCTTACAGCTATTTACTTTTAGCTCTACTCTATATTGTGTTAAGATTTACTTGTAATGCAATATATATTTTTTTCTTGAAACCCATTGCTTATGTAGGGAGATAAGACCTTAACATACACACGGAAAGTGCTCCTTTTTTTGCACACGTAATGAACACGAAAGCACACAAAACTCCGCGGTGAACCATTTTCTGTTCGGTCCATCAATGGGTAAAATATAATCCCTTTATTACAGTTTCAAAACGTGCTCCATTTAATAGAACCTCCACTTTAGCATTTTTTTTTCTTTTTCTTTCACGGAGATGCGTTTTCTCCAAAGAAAATGACAAGAGGAAAAGACTAGGAAATAGACTGAGCGTGCTCTAGAATGGAGAGGCTAGCCTAGCAAAAATAAGTAGGAGAAAAGGAGTGAATAAAAAAAGTATCCGGGCGTGAAGAAAGGATACAGATAATATTATATCCACAGCGATGGCAACAAAGCGTGGGCTAAAAGAGAAAAAATAAAGGGTGGAGAAGGGGTGGCTGGAATGGAAGTCTTGGTGAGAGAAGTGCTTTTGCAACACACGCCAGAAAAGGCTGTTTTCGGCATCTCGCTTATTCTGCCATTTTGGGATTACAATAGAGCGCGTCTTGGGGACAATAGATAAGTTTGGACAAGGTGCTAAAACTACACTTTTCTTCCTGATTGCGTCAGTAAGGTTGAAAGAGAGTGCAAAAGACGTGCTAAGGACAGAGTGTAATTGATCACATGAGCGTTAATAGGGTGTTGAAATGAGCTGTGTAGCATGTTCGTATTTTTGGTGATAATATTTGAGGTGTGTTGTTATTAAGTGTAAAGAAGTAATAATGACACAGGAATTCTGAAAAAAAGTCGTGTTCTTTTCTTTAGTAAAAACACGAATACGTGTTTTGTTATGATTGTTTTGTTACTTCTTTTCAAATAGAAGCATTTCCAAATTCCTCCTTTTATTTTTTCATACGTGCGCTCAACTTTCCCAAGTTTCCACTCATCAACTCATCCTTACATATTCAGAATTTAAAAAAAAAACAATATGGTAAGTTTTGATATTTTCCTTGTGTAATCAAAGTGAGGAGTTACGTAAGTAAATTCCTTTTCTTTTTGTTTTTTTATTCGCTTTTAAGTAAAATTGGATGTGTTAGTGTCTGGGATATTTACGAAAGATTTTCGTAAATTCAGATTGAAAATCACATTAGAATCATGATGGGTGAAACATTAAATGAAGACAGGATAGTTGTTAGTGACGCTGATTGATTTGACAAAAGCCCAGAGTTCGAATACCAGAGAAGGTTTGAATGTTTCTTAATGTATTGTGCCTATGCGGCAGGGAACTACTCTAAACACTCAAAATGCATTAAGTCCTCTAGAGAGATTGGTGGTAGGAGAAGAAGGGTGAGAAACCTATGTTCTCTCTCAAAATTGGGGTTGGAATGGAGCAAAATCGTATTGTCACCTACATGCTTCTCAAAGCTGCGGTCAAATGACTGACGTAATCTAGCTCCCTTGCTAGAAAGAATTTCGCGGGCCTCAATCTGGTGTTATTATCGATCACGTGGGATAAATAACAACAATATTCATTGAAAAGATAAAACTGTCACGCTGCATTATGAATTAAGTTTTGAATGCCTAATTTAATGAAATATTCAACTTTAATCAGGATGATTGATGATTTTTTTAACAATCAGGAATCGAACCCCTGACATTTGGCACTTTAATGCCTGATTAGTATTGTGACGTTTTCGAATCGGAAAAATTAGCTTTTTTTTTGTTGATTGGAAAGTGCCGTACCTATGCACAAATGTACCCCTCAATGCTGCGTGGCCTGTCATCAGATATCGCCCCAAAACTACTGGCCGTGAACCCCAATGGTTGGATTCAACATATACTAGCTGGAAACTTCTAGCGCAATTTGAGGTGCGCAAGAAGAATGGCCAACCCGAACCGAGTGTAGAGATTCTGTAGAAAACACTGAAGGGAAAGGTTAGGTTGCCTCCTCCCTAACAAATAGCATATACTGAACTCTAATAAAATACTCAATATTATGAATAACTTCAATATAAACGTATATATTATAGTTATTATCTGTGACGCGTAAATAAACCAATTATTTGATTTCCTAACTCTCTCGCTACCTTTTCTCAAAGGTCACATACTATGATATCTTCTCTGTTTGAACTTGTCCTGGATTTTGAATATATTTCAGAGATATCGAGAAACTAAGTGTGACTTACTGAGCCTTCCTAACATTGGATAAAATCGAAAAAAAAATTCGTAGTCGTGAGTAGCTAAGTACATTAATAAGAAAAAAGTAAACAAAAAAATGATGTATCACTAAATCACATGTATATTGAAAATCATTCAATTTTGGTGGAAAAAATTGTATTAATCTTCTATCAGACACAAAACAAAAGCGACTAATTATTGGAATTTTTTAAATTTCATTTAATACCTAAGATCAATTCGAAAAAATGTTTCCAAGTTTCTCTAAAATAAAAATGTTTATATAGAAAAAAAATACAAATTGCGTTTAATGTAATATCAAAATATACACTCACTTCCAAAAATTAAGCACGAAGATGTAAAATGCAAAAAAAAAATCAACAAATACTGCTTTGATTGACAAAGAATTTGGCAATAAAATAGCATATATATTTATACATTAAACAAAATCAATAATTATAAACAGAAATGAAAACAATATTAAATTTTTGTAAGTTATCAGATAATGTCATACTGGAGACTTAAATAGAATTATGTATAAAGTGAAAATAAACAGCAAAAAATGAAAAAAAGAAGGTCATTAATAGGGTATGTGATCCCCCTCATCTGTATGCAAAGTTTACACCTTCTGACCATGCTTTCAATTAGGTGGTCAACCACCGCAGAATTAAGCAATCGCCATTCTTCTTGTAGAGCAGTTTCCAGCTCAATTAGAGTGGCTGGAGGTGGGAAACGTGAAGATACAGCACGGCCGAGAGAATTCCAAAAATTTTTAATGGGATTAAGGTCGGGCGAATATGCTGGTCACGCCATACGCGCAATCCCCTCACTCTTCAGGTAGTCATCGACCATGTCAGTTCTATGGGGACGTGCGTTATCGTCCATTAAAACAAAAGTAGGGCCAACTGCTGCAGCGTACAATCTCACAATGGGTTCTAGGACTTCATCTCGATACCGGACATTTGTCACTTTACCCCGTTTAAAGATGTGCATGTCGGTGCGGTATCCTAATGAATTCCCTACTCACACCATAATGCTTCCGCCTCGGAATGCGTGATGTTCGGTGATGTTTTGGGGCTGATTGCGTGTTCCTTGTTTACGCCGTATCCTTATACGCTTGTCATCTAGCTTCAGAGCAAATCTTGACTCATCAGTAAACATGACATTGCCCCAGTCAGACACAGTCCAATTGCCATATTCCCGGCACCACTTTAATCGTGCCTCTCTTGATTGGACGGATAGAGGAACACAAACTCTAGGTACCCGGGCATACAGTCTATTCAAATGTAATCTTCGGCGTACAGTAGCTGAAATTATAGCCTTACCAATGGACGCTGTAACCATATATGTCACACGTGTGGAGTTCGTTCTGCGATTCCGCTTGGCTACAATAGCAATATATCGATCTTCCGCGGGGGTTGTAACCCTTCGGTGACCGCCTACGGGCCTTCGGACAACTGCCTGTGTTGTTTGGAATTGTTTTCATAAACGCGAAATTACAGAATGATGAACGCTGAAGAAAAGAGCAACATCTGTGATCGACTGTTCTGCCTCAATGCGCCCCACAGTACGCCTGCGCTCAGAATCTTCCATTTGTTTTCTGGAAGTCATAGAAACACGTGTGTCTTGAAAACAAATTGTACGAAAGTTTTAAACACCTTCTATCAGCACTTACAATCAACTTTTGTAACCCTTCATAAAGCTGGCTTCTTATAAGACTGCCCTTTTTGCATATTTCTTGACATGAAAGCACGATTGGCTGTTACCTAACATATTTGCATACTTCTATCTACCTCTGCTGTGAATTGCATCCTCTTCAATTCTAGTTGACTTCCGGAAATTAGCATTTTCCTCTCCGTGCTGAACTTTTGGAAGTGAGTGTACTTATGTACATTGGATTGAAAGAAAAGTTCATTTATGAAAAACATCAAGTAATATTATTCCACTCTATTTCTTTCATTTCTTAATACTTTTCGCCTTTTTTTTCTTAAATATATTAATTTTTTAAATTGTTTTAATTTTTCCATGGGGCATCAAGGGCATTTGATAAGTAAAAAGATAAAAATGTAATCAAATATTTCGAATTTAAAGTAAAAGAATTTAAAATGAAAAGAAAACATTTTCCTCCTAGTTTCAACAGCGAAAAATTATTGGGTATAAAAATTGCATAAAAAAATTAATAAATTTTTATCTTCTTGGGGAAAAAATAGATGGTACATTACAAAACATTATCAGTGCTTTTTTAAAAAAAAAAAATTTGCCTGTTTTGATTATTTATAAGAAATAGTTCTAAAATTATATTTTTAAATAAGTGTATGGTGTAGTAAGAAAATTAAATAAGCCTTAGTTATACATTATTTAACATGTTTATTCATTTTGACAGGCAAGTTCTTACTAAAAAAATCTTATGAATTATTTAACGTTTTTAAAATTAAATTATTTTTTCGTTTTGCACATATTTTTACACGTTTTTCTTTTAATGTTTTTTCCCTAGCCAAAAGAACTTTTCTTTTTTAATTTATTGCTAATACTTTTATTAACATTTCAGTAAAAGGGATGTAAAAATATAGAATTAAAATTGTTTCTTATTAAGGGATTAATTTTATTTTAAGTACGTTGCAAGAAAATGTTACAGGATACAGGTATCGACCGCTTAAAAACAATGGTTTTGATGCTATTACATTAAAGAAAATGGTTATGAGAATACAGTTATTATTCCATGTATGAAAAGTAACTCAAGGTGTTTGATTTTTTAAAAAAATCTTTGACATTCGAAACTATTGTTTTGATTTGTTAAAGACTGCTTCCAATACTCTCAAAATCACATATATTTTTATATTTCTTCTTTCTATTCCACCCTCAGGGGGCTCACCTTCTTTAGGTGAGTACGGGTGTCACAATCCCGAGGTGCTCTAGTGATATTTTCCTTTTCCCACGGGGTTTACTGTCTTTGGTAAACACGGGCTTCACGAACCCGGGGTACCCTAGTGATCCTTCTCTATTTTCGACCCTCTTTCTTGTCATTCAATTCATTCTTTCTTTCTCTTCCCGTCTAGACTACAGATATTAAAACAAATGTTTGGCGCAGTATAGCCGAAATCGGCTCTTGCGCCAATAAACCCCAAAATCCCTCACTCACTCACTTTCTATTCCAATTCATAATTTGAAACATCTCACATTCATTCGTAAGAGAAACTCCGCAAGAAAGTTAAAATTATATTTTACCCACCTATATAATTTCTTCTTTCTATTATTAATTATTTCATTAGAGTAAACTACACTCTGTCAGTATATTTTACGATAAGAGTAAAATTTACATATACCTTATTTAAGAATGCATAAATTATACATACTTTTCAGAAGAATATTTCAGGAGAATTTTAAAAAAAATACTATAAAATTCCCCCAAACAATTAATGTTTTATAATTTTTTCCATTGAGATTAAGGAGTTTTTATCATATTTTGTCCCTGTATTTTGTGACAGTAATATTACTTATATCTCTGTCTTTTTTTTTCTTAGAGGCTATGAAAAACATCACAAAACAATTGTCTAATTTCGTGGTTTTTAAAAAAGTAAAGCTTATCCATTGAAATGAATTAACTTGCGTAAAAAGTCAGTAAAATTTTCAATCTTTTACGTTTATAACAACAACAAAAAAAAAACAGTTTAATTATTTTTAAATGAAATGTAAAAAAAAATGTAAAGTAATTTTGAAGGTCAATAAAATATATGAAAGAACTGAAATTAATTATTTTTTAACATATATACTAATTCAGGTAATATTATATATTTTATTAGTGATAGACGTATTTAATTACCTTACATTAAAAAGCAAATATGTTAGAATATGTTTTAAATGCATTATTGTCCATTTGTTTCTTCATACATTAAACTTGCCTTTCAGTTTATATTATCTTCAAATTCCATTAAAAAATAGTTTTAAAAAGCAGAATCATATATAACGCCTCATTGTAAAAAAAATGTGAGAGTCATTTCGTCACTTTATTTGCTAATACAATTTTCTTTTAAGCGATTTCATGTCCTGCCAGATGCAAATTTCCTTCCATATGATTTTACTAAAATTTTTACAGTTTATTAAAAGAAGCCCTTTTTTTAATTTTAATTTTTTTTAATGATTTTTTGTTCCTACATTGAGTTTAAAAGTTGCATTACAAACTGTAATTATTGTTTGACGTTGTCTTTCTGACCTTTCTTTTTGAGCAATTGTTCCAAAAATGCCAAAATGATTCACTTCTATTAGACTGTTCTAAATTACACATCTTATGCATATTTGAAGAAATTTAGAAGAATGGCCACATATAAATGAGCCCTATTCAATAAGATCTTTACATGTTTTTTATGGAGACTTATGTATCAACATGTGTGACGGGTGCTTACGCGTTTCACTAACCTTCTCTTAAAAACTTTTAAATTGTATTTATTTTGACCAATCCCCGCTGAGAGCTGAAAGTGTGACTTATGCAAATAAGATAGTTTCGGGTTTAGCGAGTTCGAAAGAGATATAAAAGGGAGAAATGAAATGAAGAGTAGAGGATGACTAAGTGGTTTGATAGAGGAGGATTCCGTGTTTTGATTAAAGAGTAAACTACGCGATTGCTTAAGAAAGTGTTTCTAAGAGTTTAGTTTAATTAAGTGAAGTTTGATAGCGGGAAGAAGATTATTGAAAAAGATTCATTAATTCGATTCAGACGTAATTGAAGATATCCTGGATTGAAGCCACTTCATATTTTCTACTAGTTTTCAAAGTTCATTCCTAAGGTTCAGGTCTGTAATTTTTGTAGATTAGATTTAAATGTGTAGTTTGATTGTATGCGTCATTCCCCTCGTGATATCAGTTAGTATTCCGTCGTCCATAATTGAATTCTGATAGCACTCCATGATAATTTATTGTTCTTAAGGTTGATTATTAATTGTGTATTTCTATCCTAAGGAAATAATAAATAACTGATTTATTATTTGAGTAGTCATTAATTATGAATCCTACATATCCAAACATAGATAATATGCAAAGGGTAATTAATAACCCTGGGGGTAGTGGGAGACTACGACACTGGCGCCCAAACGAAATACCGGAATTAAGTTTGCCGGAGTTATTTTTTTCGGGTAAAGAAAATGTGTCTGAGTTTATCAATAATATCGATGACAATATAGCTTACTATGAAATACCGGCGATTCTATCGTGTGCATATTTAAAAGGTCATTTAATTGGGAGAGCGTTAGACTGGTTTGAGGTCATCGGCTTCGAGTGTGTAAATGAAGAAGCGACTGCATTTGCAACACTTAAAAAGAAATTATCAGATAGTTTTCCGGTAATACGGAATAAATCAGAGCTAGAAGCTCAGTTTTTTTCGTCAAAACAACGGAGAGGTCAAGCCCCGTCAGACTTTATTTTTCAGCTGTTGAAAATACATAAAACGCTAAATTTGAATTATGATGAGTTAAAATTGATTGATCACATAGTAATGCGACTAGAACCCCAAATAATGGATTATTTAGAAGTTCGAAACCCCACAACGAAAACTCAATTGATAGAGTTGGTAGACCGGTATGAGGAACGTCATAACTGCAGGGAAAACCAGGGTTCGAGTAATAATTTTGCTAGACGAAGTTGGGATGTGAGTAGGAATCCTGAGGAAAGAAGGAATAATAGAAATTGGAGAGATACTGGGGTCGGAAATAGTCAAAATGATCAAAGAGGACTAGGCAGGTGTGCGAATAATTTTCCTCGTCGTAATTATCAAAATCAAGGATTCGAGGGTGGAAATCGATACAATCAGCCAAATCAGAGAACAGACCGGTATCAGAACCGTAGGATGGTGGTTAGGAAGGGTCCTAATGATTCAGCAAAGCAGAATTGGAGGCGTGTTGATTGCAACAGCGAAAGGCAAAGAAATGCTAATTTAAACTTCTAAGCGATCGGGTTGCGGGAGGTAAACGATCGCTAGTTAAGTCAAATCCTCCTATTAAAATTAAAATTAATTCATTGCGATTATCACCAGTTGAACTTCCGTATGTGCCGATTTTGATGCATGATACTTTTTTAAAAGCGCTCTGGGATACAGGTGCGGAAAAGTCATTTATTTCAGAAAAAACGTACCGGTCATATTTTTCTTTCTGTCCTATAAAAAAATCGTTAGCTGAAGTAGTTACAGCTCAAGGGTCACAGTGCAAAAATTTAGGCACAGTTGAGTTGAGAATTAAAATAAGAGAATTTTCGAAGTTATGGAAATTTCATGTGATTGCTGAGATGCAATATCCATGCATCCTGGGTGTTTATTTCATGTCATACGCGAAAATTAGTTTTGATTTCCTGTCTAAATCGTTAATCATTCCGGATTCGCAAACGGAAAAAGGGGCAATTTTGGACGAACCGGTTCAAATAGATTTATCTAACACTAAGTTAAATTCAAAAGAAAAGCAGGAATTGTAGATTTTGTTTAAAGAATTTCATGGGTTGTTTTCGCTTAAGCCTGGTCTAACACATGTATTTTGTCATGAAATTGACACGGGTGATAGTCCTCCTGTTTTTTTCGAGACCTTATCGCTATGACAGGGTCAAACAGGGTATAATCGACTACCATGTTCAGAAGATGTTGGGTGATGGAACAATAGTTCCAACAACATCGCCCTACGCGTCTCCAGTTGTTTTATGTCGGAAGAAAAACGGGTTGCCGTTAGATGACCCAGAAGCTTTTAGGTTTGCAATAGATTATAGGAAGTTAAATGCGGTCACGAGATATCCGCGATATCCGCTACCAATAACTGATGATTTGATCACTAATATTCCGCACACCAAAATTATGACATCACTTGATTTACGCAGCGGATACTTTCAGATGGCAGTAGACCCCAAAGATGTGCATAAGACGGCGTTTGTTACAAAAAATGGTACTTTTGCATTTACTCGCATGCCATTTGGCCTTTCGGGGGCAGCTCCAAATTTTCAAAGGGCCATAGAGATGATCCTCAGGCAAGTCCTCGGCCGTTTTGCCCATTGTTATATGGATGACGTTATCATCGCGTCTCCATCTTTTGAAAGCCATGTAGAACATTTACGGGAAGTATTCAGATTATTGCAGGAGGCTGGTTTGACATTGAATCGCGAGAAATGTCATTTCGCGAGGGAACAATTACGTTATTTGGGTTTAGTTATTAATAAAGAAGGAGTTAAAACAGATGAGGAAAAGGTAAAAGCAATTATTGAAATGAAGCCTTCGAAAACGGCAAAACAAACAGCAAAATTTTTTGGAATGACGGCTTGGTATCAAAAGTTTATTAAAAACTACGCAGACATGTGTGAACCCTTATATAATTTAAAACGAAAAAACTCTAAGTTCCATTGGTCGGAATCAGCACAGGAAGCCTTTGATCGTATTAAGAAAGCACTGACAGAAGCTCCAGTGTTACAATTACCAGATTTTTCCCAGCCTTTTGAACTATATACGGATGCGAGCTCAGTGGGGGTAGGAGCAGTATTGACACAGAATAATAGGCCTATAGCGTTTGCATCGAGAACTTTAAACCGAGCAGAAAGGAATTATACTGTGACGGAACGTCAATGTTTAGCTGTCATTTGGGCATTAAATAAATATCGCACGTATTTGGATCCTTGCCGGTTAAAGTGATAACAGACCATGCTGCACTTACCAAATTAACAAAGGGAAAGAATTTGTCGTCTAGAATGATAAGGTGGACGCTTAAGTTGGCAAATTTTAATGTAGAATGGGAACATCGCCCAGGTACGCAAAATTTAGTGGCTGATATGTTGTCTAGAAACCCGTTAGAAAGTAATGAGGAACCAAAAGTGTCTTGTGCGGTGATTAGATCGTTAGTATTATCTTCTAGAGAACAGTTAAGAGAGGAACAGAGAAATGACCCGGAGCTAGGGCATATAATGAGGTTTTTGGAAAATCCGGACGATAGTTCTGTTAATGAATCGATCTGCAGAAATTGGTCCAATGACTTTAAAATCGTTGACGGTTTGCTATATTATGCAAAATATACAACCACACTAGGTGAATTAAGGGTATTTATACCCAAAACATTACTTAAAGATGTTATGCGAGAATTTCATGACTCGCCTATGGCAGGTCATTTAGGCAAAAAGAAAACCTACTTAAAATTAAAGGACGCGTGTTATTTTCCGTACATGAGGAAATACATTTATAAATATGTAGCAACCTGTGACCAATGCCAAAAAATTAATTATAAAAACGGATTACCAGCTGGTCAATTAATTCCCATAATAACGAATTTTCCGAATGAAATCGTGTCTTTAGATTTGTTAGGCCCATACCCTGCAACTAGTCCAGAACGCTATAGATTTATTTTAGTAATTACAGATAATTTTTCTAAATGGGTTGAAATAGTTCCCTTAAGGAAAGCTTCGGCTAAAGCAATCGCCAATGCATTTTTTGAAAATTATATTGCGCGTTATGGAGCTCCTGTTAAATTAGTCACCGACAACGGTCCCCAAATGATATCCGAAGTTTTTGAGCAAGTATGTCGCAGATTGCACATAAAACACGTTAAAACTGTGGTATATCGTCCACAAGCTAATCAAACAGAAAGAGTTAATCGCACTCTTTTAAGGGGATGGTGGACCTTCAAAATCTCAAAATTTCGTCAAAATTGCGATTTTTATTTTTTATACTAATAATATTCTATTTATTTCAGAGAATGATTCTGTCGAAGAATTTTTTCATTTTGACTAATAATTATTGAATTATGAGTAATCTAAGAATTAAACATGGCGCCATCGACTATTTAAATGGGCGTGGCCCTGTCATTTGAACGTAAACAAGAACTATTCATATTTAGTTTCTAGCATATGCTTAGCCTCAATTATTATTTTTTTCATCGCATATTTTATGAAGAAGGATTCTGATAGGAACTTCAACTTCTACTTCCACTTTGTTTCTTTACATCGTATTAGCGCGCTTGTTTCACATCTGTTATACTTAGTCGTTTCAGACGTAATTGTAGGTCTATTTTTTTTCAAAGTTTTCCTTTCTTTCATTTGAATACTCAATAATAATTTTTTGATAAATTAATCATTCCAACAGTATTTGTACAATGCACAGAATTAGTTCTCGATATCATGTTCCAAAAGGAAGGCCATCAAAACGTAAAATGCAGGCTTTGCTAAAAGCAAAGAAAAGATGGGCCTCTGGAGAAATAGAACTGGAGCATCAAAGTTTACATGTGTGTGAAAATGACCCTGATGCAAGTGGTAATGTGTCCTCTAATTATGAAAATAATGAAGTAAACACTTACCCATTAAATTCTAGTGAACTGAATGCAGCAACAGAAAGAAAGCTGTCTCTTCTAAGCTCACACACTTCTGCAGAACATGTGATAAGTGAACAAAATGATCCAACTTATGTATTAGTTGATACAAATGTATGGAAGAATTTACTGGTCAACTGTAAAGTGCCCTGAATGTGATATGAATAATTTAAATATTATAAAAACAACACAGCTGGGTATGGCATCAAAACTAGAATTGGTTTGGTCTAGTTGTGAGGCAGTATTCAATTCCTCATTTTCAAGTGCACGTGTAAAAGACAAAAAATTGTTTGACATTAACAAAAAATGGTTTCCTCTTTTTTAAGACTTGGGAAAGGTCACGCAGGATTGGAACTATTTTCATTAGTGACTGATATGAATACAATGGACAAAAATCTTTTTCGAAGCACATTAAAATTTTGTCCGAAGAAAATAGAGAGGTGAAACATCAGATCCTCGAAGTTGCGAGAAATATAGTTAGGAAGCAACATCTTGAATTGAACAATGAAGGTAAGGAAACTGGTGTTTTAGACATAACTGTGTCATTTGATGGATCTTGGCAAAAGCGGGGATATAAATCACTGTACGGGATAGGAGTTGTAATTGATTTATTGACAGGCTTAGTAATAGATTATGAAATACTGTCAAAGTATTGTACGGAATGTACTGCTGCAGTAAGAGACCTTTCGAGGGATAGTCCAGATTTTGCAATTTGGTATGAAGGTCACAAATCTGAATGTCAGATATATCATACAGGTTCCTCGTCTAGTATGGAAATGGAAGCTGCTGCAATTTTGTGGCAAAGATCCATCAAGGAGTGCAATATGTGCTACACTTGCATACTATCAGATGGAGATTCAAAAACATTCCAACATCTGATATCGCTGAACATTTACGGAGAAGATAAACAAATTAAAAAAAGAAGAATGTATCAACCATATTTCCAAACGCTTAGGAACTGGTTTACGCAGCAAGGTGAAAGAGTGGCGAAGCAAAGGTGTTTGTATTGGAGGCAAAAAGATTGGTAGTTTAAAAGAAACCACAATAGTTAAGTTAACTAAATTTTACAGAAAAGCCATTAAAAATAATTGCGATGACGTAGAAAAAATGAAAAGTGCAATATATGCCACACTTTATTCATTGTTCCTCCACAGACACCAAACCGAAACACAACAAATGTCCTGATGGCAAACTTTTTGGTGTTTTATAAAAGAGTTTGGCGAATGGAGAATCCCTCAAAGTCATTCAGTTATGAAGACAAAATTAACTGAGGAGATTGTTGCGAAGATTCTTCCTGTGTACCAGAGATTAGCAAGCAACGAGATATTGTCCCGGTGTACTTCAGGTAAAAGTCAAAATGCAAATGAATGTTTGCACAGTGTTATCTGGAGTCACTGCCAAAAGAAAGTTTCCAATCAAAGAAAAGATTGGAAATATCTGTTGTAACAGCAGTAAGTGAGTTTAATTTTGGATCCCTATTTACCTTGAGAAACGTGCATCAAAACACTTCCATACCCTCGATGCAAATTAGTGAAACGAGAGATGACCGCCGATTAAAGCAAAGTAGAACTAAAACTTTTCAAACTGCAAAAGACAAAAGAATTAAGAACCGAAAAATCTCTAATACAATAGAAAACAAAATTTAAAATCTGAAGGATTATCATATTGTGCTGGTAAATTTTAAGTGAATGTCTTGCCAATCTATGGTTTTTTATAAATATCAGCTTGGCGGATGCTATAACTTGAATTATTCAATTTATAACTAAATATAACAAATTTTAAAATATTTATTAGATTTATACTGTAATAATATCTTATATGTTAGATTTTCATGTAAGGGTAAGTAATTATGTAAAATTTTGTTTTATTATTTCATATTACACAAATAAATGTTTAAAATGTGTTTTTCTCAGTTCGTGAATTTTCTCTTTTCATGATTACGTAAAATGCTCCTTGCGTTTCATATTTCATCGTATCTCTTTAAAATTTTTACAAGTTATAAAAAATGATATAATTCACAAATTTGTGCATTGGTTTTGTTAAAAATTTAACGGATTATATTTTACGTTGTTTTGATTACCTCGAATGTGTGATAATTGGGGAAATATTTCATATAGTATAGAAAATGTATCTTTTTTTCATCAAATTTTATTCTGAATTTAAAATCCATGCACAGATATATTTAGTTATAGTTCATATACATATAAAACAAAAATTAAGAAAATATCTTAAAAACTAACGCGCAAGGAGCATTTTTAAAAAAAGTTTTAAAAAATTTAAAAATTTAAAAAAAAATCAAATTATAATTTATTTTTTAAAAAAAAATATTTAAATTGTGAATTATAGTGATCATTTACTATATTGATTCCAATTTCAGCTAATTAAGATAACAATTTAAGAAATTAATTTCAAAGGTCCACCGTCCCCTTAAAAATGATTTCGAGTTTTGTCGCGGATAATCACACTAACTGGGATCAATTTCTGCAAGAGTTCGGTTATGCGATTAGGACAGCAGTACATGTGAGACAACGGGTAAAACACCGGCGGAATTATTTTTGGGTCGAAATTTAATCACCCCTTTTCAGAAATTAGTTATGGTAACTGATGGATCAGATTTAGTTTGTGGGAACATAGAAAGGTTGTTTGAGGAGGCTAGAGTTCATACAAGCGCCAGCAAGAGAAGTGGGCGAAATATTATAATAAAAAGAGGCGTGAAATAATGTGAAAGTTGGTGATCTAGTATTAGTTCAAACTCACCCGTTAAGTTCAAAATGTAAAAAAATAGTAGGTAAATTTATGCCAAAGTTTGAAGGCCCATATAAAGTTCTGAGTGTAAAAAATAATAATAATTTAGTAATATTAAAATTTGGTAAAAGAATAACGGTTAATGTGGACCAGGTGAGAATTACCATCAAAGAGAAGACAGTGTTGCCGAGTCGGAAAGTAACACTAGTAGTGATCATGGTGCAGTGACATCAAATCAGGTCAGATGATGCGCAGTCGTCATTGGTGCAATCGGAGAATGATAGGGGTGGTCGTAAAGGATCGAAATCAGGAAACGTAAATGGTAGTAGAGATATAGTTGCGAATAGACACGATGGAGTGGAGGTGAGAAAAAAACGGTGGACGAACGGAATCTGCTGTTTCTTCGGGGGGTGGCGCGTATAATTTCAGGAAAAGGAGACCTTTATACACTGAGAGAGAGAAAAGAGGAAAGCCTGAATCCTGGTATGAAAACTTACAAAAGAAGAGACCAGAGGCCCAAGTAGATCGCGAGAAAGAAAGATTTCTTCGTAAATGCCCTCGCGTCCTTCCAGAAAGCGTTATAGAAAGGTGGAAGAAAATAGTTCTGAAGAGCAGTTCCAGGACCATCCCACAGATTCAAGTACTACAGACCTCATCAGGAAAGGAGCTGTCCATACAATCTTCGGAGCCGACGTCGAGTGGACAACAGCCAAATTCCAGTTCTCACAGAAGAAAACAACGCCTCAGCAGGAGCATATCAACTTCAACGGACTCGATGGAAGAGGAGACGAAGAAGGTTGGAGCGCAGAGTGGACAACCCTAGGACAAGGTCATCCAGCACAGAAGCCATGGTGGGAGACAAAGCCTATGCAGATTGGATCTAAAGACTAGTCAGGTTGTATAATTCTAATTTGTTTATTTTCCCTCTGACAGACAGTTCGGAGTATTTCCATGTGGGCTAGTCTAATTTTTTTGTAAAGTTAACGTACAAAAGTGTCACTGAGTTGTGTGCATTTTCATATCGGTTGAAAAGACTTTTGTATTTAATTTTTTTCCAAATAGTGGAAAACATTTGTTGAATTGCAATTGTTTTGCTACACATTAAGACGTGGCTTTATATGTGAGATTACTTGTATTGTTTGTTGTAATATATTCTATGTAAAAAAAATGTATATATTTTGTGTG